>QRFJ01001274.1:545374-596022 GCA_006176705.1 Cocos nucifera
AAACATAAATATTGATTACAAGAGTGTTATCCGGTAGATCTAGAGATCACAAGGTCAAATAATTAGTTACTACAGCATGGCTGCCTGCTTGATCAAATAACCATTTCTTTTCTGAAAAAGATCATACGAACAAAAACTCACAAGCTTTGTTTTTGATCCAGTCTCAAATAAAGTATTAGGTTCATAATAATTACCGGATAAATTGATCATGTTTTGGATTTGCTAATTTTGCCAAAAAAAAAAGTAGTACGGGCAGTCTAGTTTCATATATAAAATTTACCTTGTGTCCGTCCACAACGAATTGATTCTACAACGGGTTACAACGTGATGCTGCATTTGATCATCCCCGTCGTTGGGTTGCCCCCGGACAGGACAGCTTATGTCACCTTCCGCCCCTTGTAAATGCGGACCGGAAAATTCTCGAGTGCCAAAGAAAATTATTTATGAGACTGAAGATAAAATGTATTGTGATTGGGAAGGCCCGTGACAAGGGACGCGGGTGGATCTGTTCCAAAACAATATCCGATCGTGTTGAGGGTGGAGTCTTAATGCAGCACTTGCAGTACGGAAATGGCTAGGAATTGATGTGCTGAATTGACCTGGATTTGGTTGAGAGGATATCATGAGGACTGCATCGATGTATAGCTATGATTCATTCCGAGAATTGATGCAATTGAAATACTGGAATCAAACTTGGCTACAAATTTACTGTTAGAGATCTTCCACCGGAGGCTATTACAAATGCATCTCAGCAAGAATTAGGAGTTTGCTACTGCTACCGGGTACTGAAACTGGAAATCCTTTTTTTATATTTTTTGAATTCAATGATATGCTTTCCATTTATCTTTTATTATCCTATCATGAGACGCAGCGCTTGAATTTTTGGTGACTCGGCATTGGACCCGCTCGCTACATCGTCCGACTCTCTATTATTCTCATCTTTTCCTTCATTATTTGTTCGAATAAAACTTCATTGATTGTTCGAAAGGCAAACAAATTGCAGTGTTTTTATGAGGATCATGTTTATATGGTTCTTGCGAAACAGTGCAATCTTTCTTCTCATCCTAGCATAGTGAACTTCTCCTTCTGTAAATTACGAAACTCCTCCTTCCTATTACATTGCAGGTTATGTGTATCTCCTAAGCTTCATTTTCAACATTCTCTCTCCTAGCAAAACCTGTTAGCTCATGGCACGGGAGAAAAGAATATTCGCTGAAGCCATAAACTCTTGCAAGGACGCAACAATCAGATTCATTCTGACTCCTATTGCACAAATATTATTAATTTTCGTACAGTCCGGTCATATCTTCACATGCATCAAAAGAAAAACTGAAGAATTAATTAAGCGTACAAAGACCATAAACAATTGTAAGGAGAGATGTGCAATCTAGCAGAATTTGTAAAAGCTATAATGTATGTGAAAAGTTTTCACAATAATATTATAATTTGCCTAATTTGCTATTTTTAAGTTTAGTGTTGGAAAGTTTTGGGTATATAGAGAGAAAGAGTGAAATATTTAAAATTATAAATATAAAAAAAATTGAAAAAGGGAATAACCTCGGAGGCCGTAAAAGTCATGGTTGCAATCTATCTTCAGAAGTATGAATGAAGTGCTTTCTGATAATATGTTGGGATATCAACTCACTCTGATACCACTTATTGAGCATCTCGTATCAGAATATTGTGGCAGAAGAAAGAGAAAAATAAAATAAGAGCACAATCAAGTACGTGGATCTACCTAAAGGCTCGCTTCTACTGGGCATACGAAGCTTCATTATGAAAAAGAAAGAGATACAAGAGAAGATTATCCACTCTCAACTCACGTATACAATCCTCTCAACAAGAGCTACTCTTACTAAACTTTCTCTTGGAGACCCCCACTACAATCCGCTGCCTAGCTGTCTGCCTAAAACTCTTACTCCTGCTATCCGCTGGCACTCTTATTCTGCTCTCTATCGTCTCAAGTCTTAGCAAACTCATCTAAGCCACACCACCCTCGATCTGCTCCACCAGTCTTTATAAAGCATCAGTCCGATCCTAGATCGGAGTCCTCTATCCAATTCAATATCAAAAAACACCTCTGTTGTTAGATGGAGACCACAGCCCTCAGTGGCCGTTGGATCATGCAAACCCACAAAGAAAAAACCTATATGCTGAATTTTGGTGGTAGATGCTTAAATGGTCCACCATAAACCCTATGGGCATTGGTCTACGGTGGACCGCGCCCAATTGCACGTGACGCATTCCCCTCGCATTTCGTTGTATGTTTTCACTCGACCGCAACCCGAGCCCCCTTCGTGTGACCGCCTGGGCCCAGCACACGCTCGCGCATGCGCCCGCCTGGGCCCGAACTGGTAATGCACGCACGCCCGCATGCTACGATCGCCCGTACTGGGCCTGGATGCAGCCTAGCGCCTGTTGGCCCCCACACACGGCCCAATGCCTAATGGCACTTGTGTGGGGCCTAGCACATTGCTGGCGGACCTGGCTCGCATAGTCACCAACCAATGGGGCCCACTCAATGATCGATTCCTTCTGCTGGCTTTCTCGTGCGTATTTTCACCACTAAACTCCGATTGGGGTATTCTTGGGCTCGTTGGACTTTCTTCATCATCCTGGATCTTGCTGTAGGCTTAATGTGAAAGAATTCGAGATATTTTTCTTAACAATCTCTATTTCGACTCGATATTCAGTCTCCACCTATCTGAGAGCTCATCTCGTGCCCCCATGCCCCGAGGCAATCGCCTGTTGATCATGGATAGGTAAACATGAGAATGAGCTAGGCCACTCGATTCCACCTCTATCGACTGCTGTGATCTCTTCTAACTTGAGACCTGCTCGAGATAGCCTCCTACAGCAATAGGAACTTCACTCTACGACGTCGCATGTCATTCTCTCGAGTCTTCTATTTCGTGCTCGATCCATCTCCAACTAGAGCTCTACCTCGCACTGGGCTTCCTGTCATGAGGTAATATCCTCCATACTTTCTTTCTCTTAAAACCATTCTACTACCGCGCACGATCTTTAGAATTTTTTCATCAGCTTTTCATCTGAAGCTGGTCGAATTCAGTATGCTCAATGTGATTAGATTCTTCTTAAAGTTGGGATGTATTTGACCTCACCCAACTTTTTCACTATTCCATCATGAAGCTTCATATTGACCATCCCGCTGCCCTTGATCTTACAGCTCAATCCATCTGACAGGAACATAGTACCCTCACTAGTCTTCAAAAAGTTAAACAGCTCCTCTCTACAACATATATGATGAAAAACAGCAGAATCCATAATCCACTGAGAGAAAGAAGTAGATACCTTATCAATAACCAGAAGAACGTCGCCACTATTCTTCTATATAGCTATTGGTCATCGCCACAGTACATATATCCAATCTTTGAGTTGTGGACAATCCTTGACTCGATGTCCCAACTCATCGTATAGATAGCACCTGATCTTGCTTCGGCCCTCGTCTTGGACTTAGATTGCCCACCTCGCAATCTCCTGCCATTCCATCTTCTACCGCCATCATCTTCAATCACCATCAGTGCCGAGTTGTCACCTGAACTCGAGGCTCGATTCTCCTGCTTGAGAATCTTATTCTGGAGTAGTGCAGAAGTCACCTCTTTCATCTTGTAGTGCTCTTATTTATAAGAAGAACAGTCACCAAAGATTCGAAAGTGGGTGAAAGCAATGAATACAAGATTAATGCCCTAATCTTCTCTTCAACTTTTTTGCTAACACTGAGGAGGTCAGTGAGAATCTTATGAAAGTTGGATAAATGCTCCTGCATGTTCTAATCTTCATCCATCCACAACTGATAGAATTGCCTATAAAGAAATAGCATGTTGGTGAGTGACTTTGCCATGTACAACTTCTCAAGCTTCAACCACAGTGCCGTCGAAAAGTCTCATCGAGTACATGGATCATGACATCATCCTCTAAGTACAAGCAGATCGTGCTCACCATCTATATCTGAATTTGCTTTTCAATCTTTCACCTCCATGGTGGCTGACATCTCGTCGTATAAGAGAGCATCAATCAATCTATGTTGGATGAGGACATCCTTTACCCTCACTTACCACAAGAAGAAATTATCTTTTCCATCAAATTTATTGATCTTCATCTTGATTACGCTTGTCTTTTCCATGTTTTTCAATCTTTTAGACACGTGGACAGAAGTCAAAGATCAATGGTCAATATTTGACAATCAAGATCAACTTTTGACCAAAGTAAAAGGACGAGAAATTAAATGATAAAAAATGATAGTATTATTATAAAAAAGACAATCCTTTTCTGATCTAAACAGCTTCAGTCAACCAAGTGAAGATCTCTGATTGAGCACAAACTCCTTTGGCTCGGTCAAGATAACTATTTATGATAGTAAAAGAAGAACGTTAGGTTCAATCGAGTGCTAGCACGATTTTCTTAAATCTAATTGAATCTCATTCAGATCAATTGAACTGGATCAGTTCAATTGATGATCATCAGATTCAGACCTTTGTTTGTGTGATCCAGTTAGGTTCAGTTCTGTATGGTAATGGGATATGTCATGATCTCTATCATCGACATTATCGAAACTCCTTTCGATAGATCAAAACTCTTCTGATTCGAACAGCTAGAATGATCGATCATCTAAATCATTTCTAATTGCTTCCAAAAACCAGCGCCCTAGCAGTATATGGTTGGCAACCCATACATCTGAATGGAACCTTTATCAGCTACCTATGTGATTAATGTTCTATCTATGCTTCCCGATCAGATTAGGGTTAAGGCAAACTCATCAAATCCTAGTTTCTGTCATATGATGTAATCATTCGATTCAAGTCCGATGTGAAAACTTAAATAGAAACTCTTTCTATTATTTTACTCTGCCATGGCCATGGGCTTCTGAACTTGATTCTCATGATCATCATAAGGTTGCTCCTCTACCACCGAGGTAGATAGATTCCATCTTGATGCAATTCAGTTCCTATAATGAACATGCTATAGCCAACATACACCTCAAAATTTTGAATGGCTAGAAGATCGAGTTATGGTGTAGTCGAACTATAACACCCTCAAGATGAACTGTCAATGCACCTCAGATCAAAGAACCAGACATACCACTGCAGCATCGAGTCAGTCATTGACGAGAAGGTAGACTTTCTAATGACTACTCGAGGTGGTCACGCTCAGTGCCCTCGTTCTCTAACGAGTATCTGTATTCTCGCTCCGGTGTCTCCACATCGTAGACTCAAGACTCATCTACTAAAGAGAAGCGATTGTACACCAACCTTCCGGATCAATCACCATCCTCGTGATGATCCTATGATCGGGAGCATTTTATGAGTTAATAATGATTATTCATGTCTTAAATTTTTAACTCTTGAAAATATGAATTATCATTATCATTAACTCAAAGAATGTATCACAGACACTAAATACATATATATGATAGAAAATAATCCATTTTATTGATTATAGTCAAAATTATAATTTTACCCCTAGAAGTGTATTACAAGTGTCAGCCAATTCTAGCTTCTAGAGCACATATATTTAACACCTTCAATTTGAAAGCTTCTTCTGCACAGACATATCCCACGATCTGAGCTAGCAAATCGATAAAGTTTCTGGGATACTTCTCCAAGGAGAATAGCAAATCATTCTTCTAAAGGCCATCCTTGAGTGCGGCCATCGCAACTAACTGATCCAGATTTCGGACCTTTAATGCAACAGCATTAAATCGGATGATATAAGTCTGGATAGATTCTTCCTCCTTTTGCTTGATGTTGTTCATCAGAGAATCTAAACCTCAGCACGAATGTCAGCTGCTGATGAAGTGAGCCACAAACTGATAGCTCATCTGATCAAAGAAGAAGATCGTATCCAATTTTAATATCGAATATCAGTTTCTTGCTACTTTCTTTAAGATAGATGGGAAAGCTCGGTATAATATAGCATCTGGTACATCATGGAGCAGCATCATGGTCCGGAAGGCTTCTAGGTGATCGATCAGATCAGAGATTTCATCGTAGCTTTCAAATTGGGAGAGCTTGAAGTTCGACGGAATGGGCTCTTGCATAATTTGGAGAGAGAAAGAAGGATCGATGCGGACGTCGTCATGGTGAGCTGGGATGATGTGGTCGAGCTCCTCAATCCATCGATCCATCCTTCATAGTTTTTGATCGAGGATGTCAACTCAATCACAGATCTTGGAAGGCTTCCAATCGTAGATGGAGAAGGTCCCTTTCGGAGAAGAACCATAATCCAAGTAAGGATCCTCTGCTCTTTGTTTCTTCTTCCCAGGGGTGATGGATATGCTAGCCCAAGTGCCCCTCCTTGGGATCGATTTCTAGCATCTCGATGATGGGTTTCCTGGCGAAATCGCCATCGAGGGCTGTCGCATGGCCTGCACCATTTTGGTGAGGTCTTGAATCTGCCGCATTAGTAGGTTAAACTGCTCTGGATCTACTATGGCCGTCGATGGAGGTGGTGGTTGAAGCACCGATGATGGAGCAGAAATAGATGGATCTGATTCAGACCTTGAAGAAGAAGGTCGACAGGGTCGACTGAGCACTCCTTTAAGAATAAGGATACCACAAAAAATAGAGAGGCTCTTCCTCTAGCGTCAATTCTGTTGTTGTAGAATCTGATTGACGTCGGATCAAGCTAAAGTCAAAGAAGACGAGATCACCATCGGTGATCTGTAAAATAAAATTTCGTTCGGAGTCGATGGTGGTGGCTCTGGCAGGACCTTCCAATGATTAAGTCAGCTCTTTTGGCCAACAGAAATGGAGTGCTTAGGAAAGAGTTCGATAGAGTTTTGGAAAGGAGAAGAGAGCTTAGAAAAAATGTATCTGGAGGATCCCATTTTATAGACGGAGCTTGTAGTGGATTGATAGTGACAGCTACAGTCATCTGATAGCAGGCCGCTCGAGGCGTGATAGAGTCTGTCACGGAGGGGGCGCCATCTGTAGCACCGTCTGTAGCATACTGATGGCGACAGCCATAACTGTTCGGTACTGAGCCGCTCGAGATCATGTGAAATTCGATATAGAGAGAAAGGTGTTGTCAGACTGATAGTGATCATTCGTTGAGATTCAATAATCGAAGTTTGGAGGAAGCAGACGTTGATCGATGAAGAGCTTCGACATACATCAATTCTAGAGGAGTTCGAACTCCAAAGGGGGATACGGCTAGAGGAGATCATCCAAAAAGGATGCTAGCTGAAGGAGGAGTCCAGAAGGAGTTTGGCTCTTGTAGAAATTTGACTGAAAAAAGAGATCTGAAAGAAGTTTGACTCTTGGAGGAATCCGACTGGAGGAGTTGGACTCCTGGAGGAGTTCGGAATGAGTTCGGTTCCTATAGAAATTTGACTGAAGGAGAGATCTGAAAGGAGTTTGACTCCTATAGAAGTCCAACTGAAGGAGAGATCTAGAAGGAGTTCGGCTTCAGTAGAAGTTTGACTGAATGAGAAGTTCGAAAGAAGTTCGGCTCCTGTAGAAATCTGACTGAAGGAGTCCGGAAGGAGTTTGAGACTCCTATAGAAATCTGACTGAAGGAGAAATCCGAAAGGAATTCAGCTCCTGTAGAAATTCGATTGAAGGAGGAGTCCGAAAGGAGTTTCGGCTTCCATAGAAATTCGACTAAAGAAGGAGTCCGAAAGGAGTTCGGCTTCAATAGAAATTCGACTGAATGAAGAGATCCGAAAGGAGTTCGGCTCCAATAGAAGTCCGACTGAAGAAAAAAATTCAGGAGTTCGGCTCCTATAGAAAATCCGACTGAAAGAGGAGTCCGAAAAGGAGTTTGGCTCCTCTAGAAATCCGACTAAAGAAGAGATTCGGAAGGAGTTTGGCTCTTATAGAAGTCCGACTAAAGAAAAGATCCAGAAGGAGTTTGGCTCCTATAGAAGTTCGATTGAAGGAGAAGTTCGGAAGAAGTTCGACTTCTGTAGAAATCTGACTGAAGAAGAAATTTGGAAGGAGTTCGACTTTTGTAGAAATTCGACTGAAGAAGAGATTCGAAATTAGTTCGGCTCTAATAGAAGTCTGACTGAAGGAGAAGTTCGGAAGGAGTTTGGCTCCTGTAGAAATTCGACTGAAGAAAAAATCCGGAAGGAGTTTGACTTTTGTAGAAATTCGACTGAAGAAGGATCCGGAAGGAGTTCGGCTCCAATAGAAGTCTGACTGAAGGAGAAATCTGGAAGGAGTTTGGCTCCTGTAGAAATCCAACTGAAGAAAAAATTCGAAAGGAGTTCGGCTCCTATAGAAATCCGACTGAAGGAGGAGTCCGAAAGAAGTTCGGCTCCTGGGGGAGTCCGACTGAGAGAGAAGTTCGGGAGGAGTTCGGCCACTGAGAGAGTTTAGCTGGGGCTCAGCCGCTGAGGAGTTCGGCTGGCTGAATGAGCTTGACTAAGATTTGGCTGCTGGAGGAGTTCGGTTGGGGTCTGACCATTGATGGAGAATTCTCGATCGAAATTCTTCCGTAATTGCCAGTTACGTTAGGCCAAGTATCAGATTGGACTTCGATGGAAGCGGAGTTTATCTCCAACAATTTTTTTTGTGTTATGAGTTTATTCCTCATACCATAGAATAGCACCACATACTGGCACGTGTATGTAGGTGGGCCAAAATTCCAAGGAATTGTACGATAATCTGCCAAATTTGTAAAATAAAATGACAATAAGTATTTGCATTGTTATTTATCCAAAATAATTAAAATATAGTAAATACAAAAATGGAATCAAGAGTTTAAAGTGTAAATATGATTATACCTGTATCATGAGTTTTTTGTTTATCAATGTTTGGAGCTTGATCAGAAATTTCGTAATGTTTTTTGTTTTGCCTTTCACTGTCTTCATCTCTTGATTCAATGTAGCTTTGTGCTGGAATGTTGGCCAATACGTATATTATTTGTAAGAAGGCAATAATAGAAAAAAGTCCATATAAGTTTCTACAATATTTATGATATGAAATTTTGATAAAAAGGTTCTATAAATAATTGATACCAACCATAAAGTAAGTATATTATTAAGCATAAATCTTTAAAATACACTTCAATGGGTTAAAGATGAATATCGAAATACCTGTATTGTCACCAAAATGCTCTCCATTTTCTATGATTTCAGCAGTAGTTGTGGAAGCCTTTATTTTCTTTCTATTTTCATGAAGAGTGGTCCGCTGTTTCTTTTTTTAGCGTTCATCATCCGTGTATGTTGTATTTTTTAAAACAATATAACAAAAAATTTGATGAAATTATCACGCTGCATAGATCAAAAGCAAAGTATAGAAAATAATGAGTTTGAAATGAGCATATATAGCAACACCTGTATGATGAAAAAAATGCTTTCTCTTTTCTGTGCTTCTACCAGTTACATTGTCCGACTCGCATTCATCATCTGTGTATGTTGTATTTTTTCTAAAAAAGTGTAACAAAAAAATTGATGAAATTATCACACTGCACGGATCAAAAGCAAAGCATAGAAAATAATGAGTTTGAAATGAGCATAGCAATACCTGTATAGACTTATAATACTCGTAATTCTGATCCATTAGTGTGTGCATGTGCATTGTGCGATTGATTAATTCTGAGATTGGAATTAGTGGTGCGCGCATCATGCTTCAGTATGATGCAATGACCCACATTAATGGGTCTTGTTGCTTCAATTAACTTCAAGAGCGAGCGAGCGAGCGCGCGAGCGCGCCTGATTATGAAATTGGAATTAGTGGGGCGTCATGCTTTATTATGACGCAACGACCCACCTTAGCGGGTTTTGTTGTTTCAATTTGGTTCCAAGAGTTGCTTGGCTTGAAGCTTCCCTATGATCGAATGTTTTAGCCACATGAGGTCCCATCTAGTATGGTATCTGGCACCCATACTTGAAATGCACCGTAAAATCATTTCTCTACTTACCATGAATATATCTTCTATTGGATGAGGATCCTCGGTGCATGCGTAAATGCATAAAACATAATATTGATTACAAGAGTGTTATCCGGTAGATCTAGAGATCACAAGGTCAAATAATTAGTTACTACAGCATGGCTGCCTGCTTGATCAAATAACCATTTCTTTTCTGAAAAAAGATCATACGAACAAAACTCACAAGCTTTGTTTTGATCCAGTCTCAAATAAAGTATTAGGTTCATAATAATTACGGTAAATTGATCATGTTTTGGATTTGCTAATTTTTGCCAAAAAAAAAAGTAGTACGGGCAGTCTAGTTTCATATATAAAATTTTACCTTGTGTCCGTCCACAACGAATTGATTCTACACGGGGTTACATACGTGATGCTGCATTTGATCATCCCCGTCGTTGGGTTGCCCCCGGACAGGACAGCTTATGTCACCTTCCGCCCCTTGTAAATGCGGACCGGAAAATTCTCGAGTGCCAAAGAAAATTATTTATGAGACTGAAGATAAAATGTATTGTGATTGGGAAGGCCCGTGACAAGGGACGCGGGTGGATCTGTTCCAAAACAATATCCGATCGTGTTGAGGGTGGAGGTCTTAATGCAGCACTTGCAGTACGGAAATGGCTAGGAATTGATGCTGAATTTGACCTGGATTTGGTTGAGGAGGATATCATGAGGACTGCATCGATGTATAGCTATGATCATCCGAGAATTGATGCAATTGAAATACTGGAATCAAAACTTGGCTACAAATTTACTGTTAGAGATCTTCCACCGGAGGCTATTACAAATGCATCTCAGCAAGAATTAGGAGTTTGCTACTGCTACCGGGTACTGAAACTGGAAATCCTTTTTTTATATTTTTTTGAATTCAATGATATGCTTTCCATTTATCTTTTATTATCCTATCATGAGACGCAGCGGCTTGAATTTTTGGGTGACTCGGCATTGGACCCGCTCGCTACATCGTCCGACTCTCTATTATTCTCATCTTTTCCTTCATTATTTGTTCGAATAAAACTTCATTGATTGTTCGAAAAGGCAAACAAATTGCAGTGTTTTTATGAGGATCATGTTTATATGGTTCTTGCGAAACAGTGCAATCTTTCTTCTCATCCTAGCATAGCTGAACTTCTCCTTCTGTAAATTACGAAACTCCTCCTTCCTATTACATTGCAGGTTAGTTGTGTATCTCCTAAGCTTCATTTTCAACATTCTCTCTCCTAGCAAAACCTGTTAGCTCATGGCACGGGAGAAAAGAATATTCGCTGAAGCCATAAACTCTTGCAAGGACGCAACAATCAGATTCATTCTGACTCCTATTGCACAAATATTATTAATTTTCGTACAGTCCGGTCATATCTTCACATGCATCAAAAGAAAAACTGAAGAATTAATTAAGCGTACAAAGACCATAAACAATTGTAAGGAGAGATGTGCAATCTAGCAGAATTTGTAAAAGCTATAATGTATGTGAAAAGTTTTCACAATAATATTATAATCTGCCTAATTTGCTATTTTTAAGTTTAGTGTTGGAAAGTTTTGGGTATATAGAGAGAAAGAGTGAAATATTTAAAAATTATAAATATTAAAAAAATTGAAAGAAAGGGATAAAACCTCGGAGGCCGTAAAAGTCATGGTTGCAATCTATCTTCAGAAGTATGAATGAAGTGCTTTCCTGATAATATGTTGGGATATCAACTCACTCTGATACCACTTATTGAGCATCTCGTATCAGAATATTGTGGCAGAAAGAAAGAAGAAAATAAAATAAGAGCACAATCAAGTACGTGGATCTACCTAAAGGCTCGCTTCTACTGGGCATACGAAGCTTCATTATGAAAAAGAAAGAGATACAAGAGAAGATTATCCACTCTCAACTCACGTATACAATCCTCTCAACAAGAGCTACTCTTACTAAACTTTCTCTTGGAGACCCCCACTACAATCCGCTGCCTAGCTGTCTGCCTAAAACTCTTACTCCTGCTATCCGCTGGCACTCTTATTCTGCTCTCTATCGTCTCAAGTCTTAGCAAACTCATCTAAGCCACACCACCCTCGATCTGCTCCACCAGTCTTTATAAAGCATCAGTCCGATCCTAGATCGGAGTCCTCTATCCAATTCAATATCAAAAAACACCTCTGTTGTTAGATGGAGACCACAGCCCTCAGTGGCCGTTGGATCATGCAAACCCACAAAGAAAAAACCTATATGCTGAGATTTTTGGTGGTAGATGCTTAAATGGTCCACCATAAACCCTATGGGCATTGGTCTACGGTGGACCGCGCCCAATTGCACGTGACGCATTCCCCTCGCACTTTCGTTGTATGTTTTCACTCGACCGCAACCCGAGCCCCCTTCGTGTGACCGCCTGGGCCCAGCACACGCTCGCGCATGCGCCCGCCTGGGCCCGAACTGGTAATGCACGCACGCCCGCATGCTACGATCGCCCGTACTGGGCCTGGATGCAGCCTAGCGCCTGTTGGCCCCCACACACGGCCCAATGCCTAATGGCACTTGTGTGGGGCCTAGCACATTGCTGGCCGGACCTGGCTCGCATAGTCACCAACCAATGGGCCCCACTCAATGATCGATTCCTTCTGCTGGCTTTCTCGTGCGTATTTTCACCATCTAAACTCCGATTGGGGTATTCTTGGGCTCGTTGGACTTTCTTCATCATCCTGGATCTTGCTGTAGGCTTAATGTGAAAGAATTCGAGATATTTTTCTTAACAATCTCTATTTCGACTCGATATTCAGTCTCCACCTATCTGAGAGCTCATCTCGTGCCCCCATGCCCCGAGGCAATCGCCTGTTGATCATGGATAGGTAAACATGAGAATCGAGCTAGGCCACTCGATTCCACCTCTATCGACTGCTGTGATCCTTCTAACTTGAGACCTGCTCGAGATAGCCTCCTACAGCAATAGGAACTTCACTCTACGACGTCGCATGTCATTCTCTCGAGTCTTCTATTTCGTGCTCGATCCATCTCCAACTAGAGCTCTACCTCGCACTGGGCTTCCTGTCATGAGGTAATATCCTCCATACTTTCTTTCTCTTAAAACCATTCTACTACCGCGCACGATCTTTAGAATTTTTTCATCAGCTTTTCATCTGAAGCTGGTCGAATTCAGTATGCTCAATGTGATTAGATTCTTCTTAAAGTTGGGTATGTATTGGACCTCACCCAACTTTTTCACTATTCCATCATGAAGCTTCATATTGACCATCCCGCTGCCCTTGATCTTACAGCTCAATCCATCTGACAGGAACATAGTACCCTCACTAGTCTTCAAAAAGTTAAACAGCTCCTCTCTACAACATATATGATGAAAACAAGCAGAATCCATAATCCACTGAGAGAAAGAAGTAGATACCTTATCAATAACCAGAAGAACGTCGCCACTATCTTCTATATAGCTATTGGTCATCGCCACAGTAGCATATATCCAATCTTTGAGTTGTGGACAATCCTTGACTCGATGTCCCAACTCATCGTATAGATAGCACCTGATCTTGCTTCGGTCCCTCGTCTTGGACTTAGATTGCCCACCTCGCAATCTCCTGCCATTCCATCTTCTACCGCCATCATCTTCAATCACCATCAGTGCCGAGTTGTCACCTGAACTCGAGGCTCGATTCTCCTGCTTGAGAATCTTATTCTGGAGTAGTGCAGAAGTCACCTCTTTCATCTTGATAGTGCTCTTATTTATAAGAAGAACAGTCACCAAAGATTCGAAAGTGGGTGAAAGCAATGATAACAAGATTAATGCCCTAATCTTCTCTTCAACTTTTTTGCTAACACTGAGGAGGTCAGTGAGAATCTTATGAAAGTTGGATAAATGCTCCTGCATGTTCTAATCTTCATCCATCCACAACTGATAGAATTGCCTATAAAGAAATAGCATGTTGGTGAGTGACTTTGCCATGTACAACTTCTCAAGCTTCAACCACAGTGCCGTCGAAAAAGTCTCATCGAGTACATGGATCATGACATCATCCTCTAAGTACAAGCAGATCGTGCTCACCATCTATATCTGAATTTGCTTTCAATCTTTCACCTCCATGGTGGCTGACATCTCGTCGTATAAGAGAGCATCAATCAATCTATGTTGGATGAGGACATCCTTTACCCTCACTTACCACAAGAAGAAATTATCTTTTCCATCAAATTTATTGATCTTCATCTTGATTACGCTTGTCTTTTCCATGTTTTTCAATCTTTATCATCACTATCGCAATCTACGCTTCGATATCATTTGGCTCTGATACCAATTTGTTGGAATATCAACTCACTCCGATACCACTTATTGAGGATCTCGTACTAGGATATTATGGCAGAAAGGAAGAAAAAAATAAAATAAGAACATAATTAAATACGTGGATGAGCCTAAAGACTCGCTTCCATGGGGCATGCAAAATTTTACTATGTAAAAGAAAGAGATACAAGAGGAGATTACCCACTCTCAACTCACATATACAATCCTCTCAACAAGAAGCTATCCTTATCAAATACTCTCTTGGAGTCCTCCTAAAATGACTGCAATCCACTGCCTAGCTGTCAACTCGAAGCTCCTACTCTTGTTGTCCACTAGTGCTCTTCTTCTACTCTCTATCGTCTTAGATCTTAGCAAACTCACCTAAGCCACACCACCCTCGGTCTGCTTCACTAGCCTTTTTAAAGGCATCAATCCAATCCTAGAATGGAGTCCTCAATCCAATTCAATGTCAAAAAGCACCTTTGCCATTAGATGGCAACCGCACCCCTTAATGGCCGCTGGATCGCACAAACCCATAAAGAAAAAACCTGTGCGCCACGATTTCTAGTGGTAGACCCTTAAAGGGTCCACGTACTATAAACCCCGTGGGCACTAGTCCATGGTGGATTGTGCCCAATTGCACGCGATCGCGCGTTCCCCTCATGCTTCCACTGTGCATTTTCACTCGAACGCAGCCCAGCCCTCCTTTGCGTGACTGCCTGGGGCCCAAGCCATGCTCACGCGCACGCCTGCCTGGGCCTGGGCCGCCGGTAAATGCATGTGTGCCTGCACTCTACGATTGCCCGTGCTAGGTCTGGACATCTGCCCAGCACCCACTAGGCGCCCAGCGCACTACTGGTGCACCGTGCTAGGCGCCCAGCGCACTACTGGTGCCCGTGCAGCCTGGCCCAGCGCACAACTGGCCACCAGCCTGGTCCACACAATCACCAGCCAGTGATGGCCCCACTTGATGGTCGATTCCTTCTGCTGGCTTTCTCGCGCGTATTTTCACCATCTGGACTGTGATTGGGGTTTTCTTGGGCTCATTGGACTTCGTTCATCGTTCTGGACCTTGCCATGGACTTAATATGGAAGAATTTGAGGTGCTTTTCTTAACATAATATTTTCTTGAAAAGTGCCTGGTCAAGTAAAATTAAAGATTTGGGACCTCAGAATTTTGTGATGAGTGAAATAGTAAAGAGACAGAAAATTTGAAGGAATGAGTACAAAATAATAAGCAAGATGAAGTTAAAAGAATAGATAAAACCTTATCTTGGGTGGAAAAGAGTAGAAAATAAAATAATAGAATTTTTAAATGCATCAAGCGTAAATGGATGCTTTAACGTGATTAGTGGTCTTGAAAATGAAGAGAATGAAATTAGTAATGAAAAAAATCAATCATTTTTCATTATTGCAGTTCATAATAGCTGATATTCTTGGAAAAAGTATTCCAAAGGGCTGAAAATCTATTTCTAATTTATTGAAATTAAATTAGAAACACACCTTTTGAAGAAAATCTACTCAAATAGGGTTGATATTTTGAGATTAAAGAAATTAAATGTGCTAAAATTACTCTTCTCATGAATGAAATTTGAAATACGAAAATCAGTCATTTATTATTGACAAAGTGAAAGATGGCTAAAATTTTGGGGAAGAATTAATTCAAACTTAACCTCATTTATTCGGAAAAGAAAGAAAAGCAAAGAAATATTCAAAGAAAGAATATTATGGGCTATCAACAATTATGATTAAGAATATTATGGGCTATCAATAATGGTAAATTTATTTTTAATTTTTTTTCTAGATATATAAATTTGCTAAATTTAATTTAGAATAAAATCTTATATTGAATATTAGTTATAATAATTTTAATTTAAATAATATAATGATCTATTAGTTTGGTATTTATTGATTTAATTTTTATTAAAAGATTCATATCTAAATGTATATTAATATTACTAATTAGGCAGATTATATAATTAGGAACATTATATCCTAATAATTAGGTAATCATTTTGTTAGGCAGCTGACTGTTGCTACAAATGATTCCATTGAGAAATTGCAACTTCGTACATGGAAACGATCCTTTCATATATATTTTATTACATAGCAATCGAAGCTTGAAATGGCTCATAAGGTAATTGCAATGATTTGGATATGCAACAATCTTTTGTATATACTAAGTTTATCAATTAGTTTGTCTAAGATGTTTTGTTAAGGACTTAAAAGCAAGTATAAAATGCCAAACTCTGCTCTGAGATTTTTTGGAAAGTTAAATTTTTTTGTAAATGTAGGAGAGATACATTGAATATGGTTTTTATGCATTTTTTAGTCTCATTGGTTTGTTTGAGATTCATTTGATAATTAGTGCATTTTGTTATATCTGATTCATTTGGGAAAAAAATAAATTCAAAGGCCTAAAATTTCTCTTCTCATTGAAGGGAATGAAATTAGAAATGGAAAAATCAATCATTTTTCATTATTGCAGTGAATAATAGCTGATATTTTGAGAAAAAGCATTCCAAAGGGTTGAAAATCTGATTCTAATTGATTGAAACTAAATTAGAAATGCACAGAAAATCTGCTCAAATAGGGCTGATATTTTGAGATAAAAGAAATTCAATGTGCTAAAAATAAATCTTCTCAATCGAATGAAATTTGAAATGTGGAACTCAGTCATTTGTCATTGACAAAGTGAAAGATGGCTAAAATTTTGGAAAAGAATTAATTCAAACTTAATCTCATTTATCCAAAAACAAAAAGAAAAGCAAAGAAATATTCAAGGAAAGAATATTATGGGCTACCAACAATCATGATTAAGAATATTATGGGCTATATCAACAATGGTAAATTTGTTTTTGAAATTTTTTTCCAGATATAAAAATTTGCTGAATTTAATTCAGAATAAAATCTTATAATGAATATTAGTTATAATAATTTTAATTTAAATAATATAATGATCTATTAGTTTGGTATTTATTGATTTAATTTTTATTAAATGATTCATATCTAAATGTATATTAATATTACTAATTAAGCAAATTATATAAATTAAGAACATGAATGAAATTAGAAATGAAAAAATCAATTATTTTTCATTATTGCATTAAATAATAGCTGATATTTTGGAAAAAAAGCATTTCAAAGGACTGAAAATTTATTTTTAATTGATTAAAATTAAATTAGAAATGCACAAAAAATCTGCTCAGATAAGGCTAATATTTTGGGATAAAAGAAATTCAATATGCTAAAAATACTCTCTTCATTGAATGGAATAAAATTTGAAATGTGGAAATCAGTCATTCATCATTGACAAAGTGAAAGATGGCTAAAATTTTGGGAAAGAATTAATTCAAACTTAATCTCATTTATCCAAAAAAGAAGAAATGCAAAGAAATATTCAAGGAAAGAATATTATGGGCTATCAACAATTATGATTAAGAATATTATGGGCTATCAATAATGGTACATTTATTTTTGAAATTTTTTTCTAGATACAAAAATTTGCTGAATTTAATTTAGAATAAAATCTTATAATGAATATTAGTTATAATAATTTTAATTTAAATAATATAATGATCTATTAGTTTGGTATTTATTGATTTAATTTTGATTAAATGATTCATATCTAAATGTATATTAATATTACTAATTAGGCAAATTATATAATTAGGAACATGAATGAAATTAGAAACAAAAAAATCAATTATTTTTCATTATTGCAGTGAATAATAGCTGATATTTTGGGAAAAAGCATTCCAAAGGGCTGAAAATCTATTT
Source organism: Cocos nucifera (assembly GCA_006176705.1). Classification (NCBI taxonomy): domain Eukaryota; kingdom Viridiplantae; phylum Streptophyta; class Magnoliopsida; order Arecales; family Arecaceae; genus Cocos; species Cocos nucifera. Next base: position 563,308 of record QRFJ01001274.1, read on the forward strand.
CTAATTGATTAAAATTAAATTAAAAATGCATAGAAAATCTGCTCAAATACGGCTAACATTTTGGGATAAAAGAAATTTGATGCGCTAAAAATACTCTGCTCATTGAATGGAATGAAATTTGAAATGCGGATATCAATCAATTGTCATCGACAAAGTAAAAGATGGCTAAAATTTTGGGAAAGAATTAATTCAAACTTAATCTCATTTATCCCAAAAAAAAGGAAAGCAAAGAAATATTCAAGGAAAGAATATTATGGGCTATCAACAATTATGATTAAGAATATTATGGGCTATCAATAATGATCAATTTATTTTTAAAATTTTTTTCCAAATATGGAAATTTACTAAATTTAATTGAGAATAAAATCTTATAATGAATATTAGTTATAATAATTTTAATTTAAATAATATAATGATCTATTAGTTTGGTATTTATTGATTTAATTTTTATTAAATGATTCATATCTAAATGTATATTAATATTACTAATTAGGTAAATTATATAATTAGGAACATTATATCCTCCACATATAGCAAAGAATCGAAGAAAGTTATGATTTCAAACTTATCTATCGAAATTAAATACCTTATCTTTACTAAACGACCATACTCCATATCATGACGCTTCATAGTATGGACTCGAGAGACATATAACAAAGAACTGAAGAAAACTATTATTTCAAACTTACCTATCGAAAGTAAATACTTTCATGGCAAAAGATACTATCAACATGTCACAAATATTCATGTAATTCTTTAAAAAAATATCAATATCACAATGAAAGAAATATGCAAATATCTTCATACTGAAAGGATACAAATATCTTACACTACAATAATAAATGTATTTCAACAACATATAAAAATTTACCTCAGAAAAAGCTCATAATTAAATGTCTTCATCCACAAACAGTTGCATAAAACATGAGTCATAAATACACTTATGTGAATAACAAACCCAATAAAAAAACTTAAAATAATTGTTCTTAGCTAATTGTTTTATATGATAAGAAAATCCAATTCAAGGAACATCAAAACAACTAATCACAACATGAAATAGCCTTCTTCTTGTGCAAGCTCCTCCCAACATCATCAATATCATTATCATCAACAAATTTCTTTCTTCTCTTCCTATCTTTAACAGTATTAGGAACATCACATTCTACCTTAGAATCCTCAAAAGAGTTTGATGACCCCTCAATGGAACCCTCCTAAAAAAAAACCTTTTAAAGTAAATTCCACAGATTGCTTCCATTGACAAAGTGAAATATCATAAACAAAATGGTTATAGGATCTACCTTCTTTGCCAAACTGCCCCTGCTCAGCCACCTCTTCTTATAGTTCTGATCTTCTTTCAAAAAAATTTTATGCAAAGACAATCATATTATAATAACTAACAAAACATATATGTTAAACAAATCACCACAAACCAAATCCCACTATACCTTTCCCTCCTTTTAGGATCTGTTTTGTAATTCAAGTTTCTCATCAGGCACAAAAATCTTTGAAATACAAAAATTTTTCAGGCCCTCTTTCAAATTATAGTTGTTAACTTTTAACTTGAAAACAAAATCCTTTCTGCAGAGGCTACGAATCTATGAAGGAACATCACTATTGTTTGGTGTTTATTTATTAAGCAACTTATCAGCTGATGTATCAAGCAACTTCTCAGCATCAATACTGAAAAAATAAAGATGGATGCTGCAGTTTTATCCTCCACTTTGAGATGTATCTTGTATCTATAATTTAGCAAAACACATGCACCATATCACAGCTTATTTTAATGATGGCCTCTCATCTTCTTAACTAATAAGAGACTTCTGTTATCATAGACAACACAAAAAATACTTTCAAAACAAAAAATAACAAAAATACTAAATACACGAACACTAAATTAGAAAGAATAAGCGTCGTTTTACTTGACCAAAGAAAACTTGTATTCCTTATTGCAAATATCACATATGTAGACACCATCAGTAGCAACTACTTTCTTGCTACATAAGTTGCATGAAATGTAACACCAACCAAAAAAATTATCAATATCTATTATCTTTGCCCTGACAGTAACAATATATTCCTGCAAAAAAAATATTGTGCACTAGAAAGACATTGATACTTTTGACATTTATAGAAAAGAAACAAAAATTATCAAAGTTACCTTCATATTAATGTCCCAATCAGTTTCCAATAATTGTTTGATATTCATCCTGTTAATGAACATCCGTTCCTTTACAGGAATCTTATTCGGAGAAGAGCTCTCAAGAGCTTAGACAACAATAGAAATAGTTGAAAACCTATACAACATTTCAATAGGTGTGTAAAATATATTGTCAAACTTGCATTCCATTTGATCCTAAAAATGAACACTAACCTTTTAGTCAATGATGCCACATATTTCATTTGTAGATTCACATAGATTTTTGTAGCTCTTATGGTGGAAAAGGCAGCCTCACCTATTTAGAAAACAAAATATTAAAATCACACTCCAAAGATTCTTTGCATCTTTTGAATTCAATTCAAGCATAATGCCTATGAAACTCATCCAATTAAAGCATCATCACCTTGAAATTTTCTAACTGTTGTAGAAATTGCTATCATGATGAAAGGACCGAGATTCTTCTCATAGAAACTAAAATCAAAATTTTCTACTAACTTTTTCCATAAAGTAATTTTAGCCATTACTGAGCTATGCATTTAGGACATCAAATATCTTACTAATTTATTTATGATAATAGAAAAATACTCATAATTTGATACAATATCTTACTAATTTGTTATATCTTTAATATCTATCCTTTTTCGACCCATTCCAATAGTCTCAATATCACCAATGCTGGACAAATACTCAATCACATCTATAACATAGAGGAGAAAAAAAATAAATTAACTAGGCAAGAAGAACACATTAGAGATAAAAGGGATAAATCATAAATGTATAAATCAGAGTAGAACACACCTAATAGGATTCTATTATCATTAATCCTTGAATCAAATAACTCTGTAGTAATAATTGGAATCCATGGTTCGCAATATTTGTAATCCCTTCTTCTATCTTTTTAACTGAAGTTATAACCAAAAAAATGATCTTGTAATCATTCAAAATTGATTGATACAGCCCAGTGCTAGCTACCAACAACCTTGAAATTCTTTACACCAAAAACAGAATCCTTAGCCAATAGATGCCTAAAGCTGCTTACTGGATTCTTCCTTATTATTGCATGCATCAATTTTTTCTATAATTAAATAATGTAATTTTAAAAATGTTAAACCAGTCAAAGGTAGTTTTAAATAAAAAATTTTCTTAATGCACTACACAACATCAATCATCACCTCCTCATCAATAAAAATCATATCCAAACTGATCAAGTCACCATTATTTTTTAAATCAACAGATTCCCACATCCTATAAATCCTCACCCTTATCATCTAATCATCCATAGTAGCATTCAGCTCATCAAGCAAAGAATACTCCATACTGATAAACCCTACCAATAGAAATAGAAAAATGAAAATACACCAGATAAAAAGTATAGAATATGACTCAACACCCCCCATGATCAACTATATATAGTAGCCAGACTTATTGAATTTGTTGGTGCAAAATCTGATTAACGCCGGATCGAGCTGAAGTTGGAGAAGAAGAGGTCATCGTCGGTGACCTACAAAATAAAGTTTCATCTGAAGTCGGTGGTGGTGGCTCCGACAGGATCCTCCGATGATCAAGTCAGCTCTTCTGGCCAACAAAAATGAAGTGCTCAGGCAAAAATTCACTAGAGTTTTGGAAAGGAGAAGAAAGCTTAGAGAAAACGTATCTAGAGGATCCATTTTTATAGACGAAGTCTGTAAAAATTTAGAAGGAGTTTGGCTCTTATAGAAATTCAACTGAAGAAGAAGTCCAAAAGAAGTTTGGCTCCTGGAGGAATCCGACTGAAGAAGACATCCGAAAGAAGTTCGGCTCATATAGAAATTTGACTGAAGGAGAGATCCAGAAGGAGTTTGGCTTCTATAGAAATTCAACTAAAGGAGACGTCTGAAAGAAATTCGGCTCCTGGATAAATCTGACTGAAGGAGATATCCGAAAGGAGTTCAGCTCTTATAGAAATCTGATTGAAGATAAAGATCCAAAAAAAGTTTGGCTCTTGGAGGAATGCGACTAAAGGAGACGTCCGGAAGGAGTTTGGCTCCTACAGAAATTCGAATGAAGGAGAGATCTGGGAGGAGTTCGATCGCTAGAGGAAGTTTGGGTGCTTGAAGAAGTTCGGCTAGGATTCGACCATTGGAGGGAGTCCGAAAGGGGTTTGGCCGCTAAAGGAGTTCGACTGCTAAAGAAGTTCGGCTGCTAGAGAGAGAATTTTCAATCAAAGCTTTCCATGATTACTAGTGGCATTAGGCTAAGCATCAGACTGAACTTTGACAGAAGTGGGATTTATCTCCAATAATAGTTTCTCCACTCTCGAGTTCGAAATTTGAAAGAAGAGAGTATAAAAAGATGACTGTCGAAGTTTTTTTTTGGGCTCTACTCCTATTGAGATTGAAGTTGAAGCTTGAGAGAGATCTTATCTTCAGTCGAGGTTGAAGAAGATCTTATCTCTTGTTGACGTTGGTGTTGAAGCTAGGAGGAAGGAGATCCTATCTCCTGTTGACGTTGAAGTTGAAGCTCGGGGGAGATCTTATCTCCAGCCAAGGTTGAAGGAGATCTCATCTTCTATTGACATTGGTGTTGAAATTCAAAAAAGATCTTATCTCTAGTCGAGGTTGAAGAAGATCTTATCTTCTATTGACATTGAAGTTGAAGCTCGGAGAAGATCTTATCTCCAACCGAGGTTGAAGTAGATCTTATCTCTTGTTGATGTTGGCATTGAAGCTCGGAGAAGATCTTATCTCCAACCGAGGTTGAAGAAGATCTTATCTCCTATTGATGTTGAAATTGAAGCTCGGGAGAGATCTTATCTTCAGCCAAGGTTGAAGGAGATCTTATCTTCTATTGATGTTGGTGTTGAAGCTCGAAAAAGATCTTATCTTCAGTCAAGGTTGAAGATCTTATCTCCTGTTGACATTAAAGTTGAAGCTCGAAAGAGATCTTATCTCCAGCTGAGATTGAAGGAGATCTTATCTCCTATTGATGTTGGGGTTGAAGCTTAAAAGAGATCTTATCTTCAGTCAAGGTTGAAGGAGATCTTATCTCTTATTGACGTTGAAGTTGAAGCTCGGAGGAGATCTTATCTTCAGTCGAGTCGAGGCTTCTCTTCTCATCTTGTCTAAAATAAGCAAGATCTTCGACTTTGCTTACGTTAGGATGAGGTTCTCCTCCTATTTCTAATGGGCTGTAGGAACACATAAGAATCATTATCAAAGTCTCTCCCCTCATCTCATCTAAAATGAATGAGGCCTTTGACTTTGCTCATGTTAGGATGAGATTCTCCTCCTATTTCTAATGGACTGTAAGGGCACATAAGGACCATTATCAGGATCTCTCTCTTCATCTCGTCTAAAATGAACGAGGCCTTCAACTTTGCTCATGTTAGGATGAGGTTCTCCTCTTGTTCCTAATGGACTGTAGGGATACATAAGGGCCATTATCAGGGCCTCTCTCCTCATCTCGTCTAAAATGAACGAGGCCTTCGACTTTGCTCACGTTAGGATGAGGTTCTCCTCCTATTTCTAATGGACTGTAGGGATGCATAAGGACCATTATCAGGGTCTCTACCCTCATTTCATTTAAAATGAATGAGGTCTTCAACTTTGCTCATATTAGGATGAGGTTCTCCTCCTATTCCTAATGGACTATAGGGACGCAGAAGGACCGTTGTCAAGGTCTCTTCCCTCATCTCATCTAAAATGAATGAGGTCTTCGACTTGCTCATGTTAGGATGAGGTTCTCCATCTGTTCCTAACATGATCACTATTGATTGCTTTTTTTCTATCATCATATAGTTTTTGTACCAAAAAACCATAATATTAAAATGAAGGAGTTTTATTGAAGAAAAATTATTGATAGTACATCCTAAGATTTTTTGAATTTCAAGATCGTGGTAGCGTTATTCCTCCGAGCTTCTTCAGGTGATAAGTTTCGGATTGGACGACCTCCTCTATTTCATACGAGCCTTTCCAATTCGGGACAAGCTTTTTCTGACTCTAAGGCTGAGAAATGGTGACTCGTCGAAGCACTAAGTCTCTCAGAGATAGTATTGATGATGCCAAGAGGTGGCTGATCTTCTTATTATTCCTTCCTTCTTGGTGGTTCTGACTGCGGCAGTGCACTCGATCGATCTTTTCTTGCTTCAGACCGACGTCTGTGGAGCATTGAGGGAGGCATAGTTATGAAACCTTTTGAAGGATGAACTTCGTCGTGCCCTTCCATCGGAGCTTCTTTGATGACGAGCTCGAGGAGGAGTTCGAGCTTGCTTGCACTCGGAGGGAGTCCGTGAGCATGACCGAACTTCATTCAGCCCTCCATTAGCTATGGGTTTATTAGACTTGCCCATCCGTTGCTCTCCTATGGCTTCCTCATCCTTCAACTTGAAGGCTTCTTCTGTTCGGGCACATCCTTCAGCCCAAGCTAGAAATTGGCAAGGTCCCTAGGATACTTTTTCTCCAAGAAGAACATCAAATCATTCTTCTGAATGCCATCCTTGAGTGCGGCCATTGCAAAAGACTAGTCCAAATTTCAGACCTTCAATGCAGCAGCATTAAATCAGATGACATAAGCCTGGATAGATTTTTTTTTTTTACTTGATATTCATTAAGGAATCCGAACCTTGACGGGAACATTGACTGTTAACGAAGTGAGCCATAAATTGATGGCTCATCTGATCAAAGAAGAAGATCGTACCCAACTTCAACATCAAGTATCAATTTTTTGCTGCTCCCTTTAAGGTAGATGAAAAAGCTCGACATAAGATGGCGTCTAGTGCGTCATGGAGTAGCATCATGATCCAAAAGATCTCTAGGTGATCGATCGGATCAGAGGTTTCATCGTAGCTTTCAAATTGAGAAAGCTTAAAGTTCGACGGAATGAGTTCTTGCATAATTTGAGGAGAGAAAAAGAAATCGGTGCGGACGTCATCATGGTGAGCCAGGGTAACATGGTGGAGTTCTTCGATCCGTCGATCTATCTTCCATAGTTTCTGATCGAGGATATCATCTCGATTGCAGATCTTGAAAGACTTTCAACTGTAGATGGAGAATGTCTCTTTTGGAGAAGAATTATGACTCGAATAAGGATCCTCTACTCTTTATTTTTTTTTCAGGAGCGACGGGTATGCTACCCTAAGTGCTCCTCCATGGGATCGATTTCTAACATTTTGATGATGGATTTTTTGATAGAACCGCTATCAAGAGCTACCGCATGGCTTGCATAATCTTGGTGAGGCTCTAAACCTGCTGTATCAGTAGGTTAAACTGCTCTAGATCTACCATGGCCATCGGTAGAAGAAGAGATTGAAGCACCAGCGCTGGAGCAGGAATGGATGGGTCTGGCTCGGATCTTGAAGAAGAAGATCCATAAAGTCGGTTGAGCACTTCTTTAAGAATAAGGGTACCTCAAAAATACCGGGCTCTTTCTCTAGCGCTAATTCTGTTAGTGTAGAATTTGGTTGATATCGGATCGAGTTACAGTTGAAGAAAAAGAGGTCATCATCGATGACCTACAAAATAAAGTCCGCTTCGAAGTCAGTGTTGGTTGCTCCAATAGGACCCTCCGACGATCAAGTCAGCTCTTTTGGCTAACAGAAATGGAGTGCTCAGGCAATAATTCAGTAGAGTTTTGGAAAAAAAAGAGAGCTTAGAAAAAAATATATCTAAAGGATCTCTTTTTATAGACGGAGCCTGACGTAACCGTCCGATAGTGGAGTCGCCTGTAGCAGACTGATAAATGACAGTCGTAACCATCCGATAGTGAAAGATTTAATAGTTAAAGTCTAGAGAAAGCAAGCGCTGATTGGTGAAGAACTTTGACATATATCAATTTTAGAGGAGTTCGGACTCCTAAAAGAAATACAGCTAGAGGGGATCATCTGGAGGGAATACTAAAAATCTGAAAGTAATCAGCTGGAGAAATTCAGATGAAGTTTGACTGAAGGAGAAGTCCGGAAGGAGTTCGACTTCTGAAGAAATTCGATTGAAGAAGACGTTCGGAAGGAGTTCGGCTCCTATAGAAATTTGACTGAAGAAGAAGTCTGAAATAAGTTTGGCTCCTAAAGAAATCCGACTGAAGAAAATGTCCGAAAGGAGTTTGGCTCCTGAAGGAATTCAATTGAAGGAGACGTCCGAAAGAAGCTCGGCTTCTATAGAAATTCGACTAAAAGAGAGGTCCGAAAAAAATTCAGCTCCTGAAAGAATTCGACTGAAGGAGATGTCCGGAAGGAGTTCGGCTCCTATAAAAATTCGACTGAATGAGAGGTCTGGAAGGGGTTCGGCCGCTGGAGGGAGTTCGGATGCTTGAAGGAGTTCTACTGGGGTTCGACCGTTGAAGGGAGTTTGGGAGGGGTTCGGCCACTGGAGGAGTTTGACCGCTAAAGAAGTTTGATCGAGATTTGGCTGCTGGAGGAAGAATTTTCAATCAAAGCTTTTCATGATTACCAGTCGCATTAGGCAAGCATCAGACTGGACTTCGACGGGAGCAGGGTTTATCCCTAACAAAATTGAAGAATAACATTCTAATCAAATCACACAAATTGGAAGAGGAATGGAGAATAAGCATATGATAAGACACCCTAATCAAATCACATAAATTGGAAGAGGAAGGGACAGCTTCAGAGCATGTGAAAGAGATAGGGACATTAATAATCTCGTCACAAAGATGGAATACTTTCTCTCTCTCGCCGCCTATAAATCATCAATATCCTAGTGAATTCACAAACATTTTATAAGATGACAGATTGAAAAAATGATAAAACAAAAAAAAATATAATTAATAGTAATTAATAGAAATATTATTAATAGATTGAAAGAAATAAAACTACTCAAGAAATATTATAAAAAAAGATAAGTAGTAATAAATATTAATAAAAAATTATGAAGATAGGAAAGAAAAAGGAATATCTGAGAATGAACCACCGCTGGTGCCATCCCATCCTCTGCCATCCCACCACCGCTCTTTTTCTCTCTCGACAAACACCGATCCCAATCGCATCTCCTGGTGCTCCTGTCGGTACCATCGCCCCTGACACCATTATTAAAGAAAGAGAAAAAAATTCTTTCTTCTTTTATTTTTTATTTATCTATTTTTTTATAAAATAATATTTTATTATTTTTTTCTTCCTTCATGTTCTCATTATCTTTTTCGCGCCCGCTAGTGTCACCCTACCATGGCTCCCTTTCTCCCTTGGCAAATACCAATCTCGATCGTACTTTCATCTTCTTACTTCTTCTCATACCTTCTTCAAACTTTCAGAAATTATTAAATATAGAGATTTGGCTTTCAAATCGATGGAGTACCATGCTATATTTGCAAATAATTTATTTGATTTGATTTGATTCGATCCGATGAATTGATTTAGATCTCGAAATATATTATTTTTTTAAAAAATAATAAAAATATTATTTTTATAAAAATAATAAAAATATTATTTTTAAAAAAATAAATCAACATATTATTATTTTTAAAATTAAAAAAATGATATGTTATCTTTTTAAAATAATAATAAATTAATATTTTTAAAAAATATTATTACTATTTTTATAATATTTTATTTTTAAAAATCATAATTTTTAAAAAATATTTTTTATTTTTTTATCTTTTTTTATATGTATTTTTAAAATATTTTTTTATTTTTAAAATATTATTATATTATTTAAAAATAATGTTTAAATTATTATATATAATAAAATAATAATCTATGTATCACAACTAAAATCATCTGAAATGCTGATGTGGCAATACCATAATACTCCTCCATAAAATATTATTATATATATAATAGATAATAGATATGAATTTTCATATTCGACTAATACGTATCCGTATTTGTATTCATCAGAAAAACAAATATGAATATATTGATATATAGACAGCTTTGTCCATTTAGGATATGTATGTTGGTCTTTTGAACCAAAGAGAAGATATTTTGTTCCTTTATTTACAACTTCCTTATTTACACCTTGGACTGCTATAAAGTCCTCATTGTTCTGCCTTGTTTGATAGGAAAAAACAATCTTGTGATTGTCTTCTTGAAATCCCTTCAGCAGCTTAACCATGAAGACCAAGTGCTTGGCTTTGATTTTCTTTATTCTTGCGGGACTCTTTGCTCTTAATCAATGTAAGCATGAAATTACTCTCTTCGTTAGCCTCCCTATCGCACTCTCTCCCTCTCTCTCTTTCATTAAAAAAAAAAAAAAGAAACAACCATTCATTCATTAAAAAACATGATTTTTTATTTTCATGGCGAAGAGAGAGCCAAATCCTTTTCTTGCAACTTATATTTCTTGAAAGTTTCAAATGTTTGGATTGTAATCTTCGATTCTCAATTTTAAATTATGGCCAACTTCGGAAGTTTGCTATCAGACTTGAAAACAGGCTGATACCGTTTATGATCTTCAACATCTTTTGGACAGGTCGAGTCACGGAAGCGATGCATGGGATTAAACTGGAGGGATGCATCATAGACGTTTGCATTGATGGGAATGCCTGCTACTGCTGTCTACAAGATCCACACGGGTCGCGCTGTTATAAATCAATGGATGAATGCAGCAAAAACTGCAACGCCCCACAAGCTTAGGGAGAGAGACCTTTACCATCCAAATGTTCAAGGATCTCAAGAATAATAATGCATGAATGCAATATTTGCATTACATTTATTTTCTGAAAGTAATAATAATCCAGGTGGGTGATATATATATATTCCCAAAAGTGGCTGTTTGTAGAGCAAGGTGCAACGAGAAATTGATGGCTGATGACTCTAAAGTATGATAATTGATGATGCATCAAATTATTTCATATTTTTGATGTGCGAGTTTGCTCACAACTAGATTTCAAATTGTGCGTGGATCACTTGCACGGTAGAATGCTATAGGATCGATTCTGGCGAGGTTGGATGAAAGCAAAAGAGTTAGAAGCTCCGAATCATCCCTTTTTTCGTGCCAAAGATACAACCCAAATCCTTTCCTCGCTGCAATTTAATTGACCGCAAGATGAGGAGGAGAATTCGCTATTGGAAATCAAGTTTTTTTTTTTTTTAAAAAAAAAAATCTTCAATTCATCAGACTTCTATTACGTAATCTTTTGATGATTCGGATTAGTACGAGGATAAAAGACTCTAATCTTGATTCATCATTATTAGGAAATGTCTCAAAAACATTAAAATTTGATAGGATTTCTAATAAAAAGAATTGAAAAAAAATATGATCCTACATCATCCATGCAACATGGTCAATGCTAGCTAAGCAAATGATATATCCATGCATTGTTAAGATTTTGAGAGTTGGTCCTGAGAGATTTTGAGAGCTTAATCTTGGTAGAAGCCGAATTGTTGGTTCAAAAGATTCTTCCTTAGCTGGGCACTTTTTCTCAATAATAAGGCACATGGATCTTTGGTATTTGCTTCATCCAACTAAAAATTAAGGTCTGATGAATCTGCTACGTTGCATTTGGAGATGGCCAATGTATTTATTGATATTTTAAGTATCGCCCTTCCTTTTTCATTGTGGTAGATAGGATCTTTGAGGGAAATAGTCTGATCTGGTAAATTGCTTTGTGGATTTGAGTTTGGTGTTCTTGAGAAATAATTAATGTAACTGACAGCTAGGAATAACTTGGCAAACCTGGGCTTACAGCCATTACTTATATGCTTATTTCTTGGAATAGCATGCACTGCAGGTTCTGAATACTTGAATCATTGATGTCCGTGAACCTCTCAGAGCTCTCATATGTTAGTTAATTTATATCTCAAAATAGTCTAATAGCCAGGGTGGTGTGCAAAATTATTTCTGTATCATTGCATTGGCATTTACCAAATGCTCTTGCAATGCCCCTACCACGGGCAAAAAGAAATAATAATAATATAAAAACAGGGAGCTAGAGAGGGTTATCTCATCACATTATCATCTCTGTGTATGTAATCCGTAATAGTCATTTAACGCATGAAAATATGAAGTGCAATTTTTTTTTTCCCATTTACTATTAGGTGTATATTTTATTTTAAAGTATAATTTTTATCGGTGGTTCTTATTTGGTGCAAGATCATGACTTTTACCATTTTAGCCTGGTAAAGGTATATGGACGTCGCGAAGAAAGGAAAATCATTGTTTCTTGTGAAAGATACAATCCAAGCCCCGTTTGGAAATCGTTATACGAATCGAATATTTTAGTTTAGTTTAGTTTAGTTTAATTAAAGTAAGAATTGAATTGTTTGCATACTGTTTTATTTCTTAATTCAATACATTAGCTAACCGTTATTTATTTGGGTAGCAAACTAAATGAGTATTATTGGTGCAGAATCTGATCGATGCCGGATCGAACTAGAGCTGAGAGAGACGAGGTCGCCGTCGGTGACCTGTAAAATAAAATTTCCATTCGAAGTCGGTAGTGGTGGCTCCGACAACACCCTCCGACGATCAAGTCAGCTCTTCTGGCCAATAGAAATGGAGTGCTCAGAAAAGAGAAGTGAGCTTAGAGAAAACGTACCTGGATGATCCCTTTTTATAGACGAAGCTTGATTAATAGTTGATAAGTACTATAAATTCATCAATAAAAGTATTAATTTATCAATTAATTTATATTAATTTTTAAAAATTAATAATCAATTTATATATTTTTTTTAAAAAAATAATATTTTTATTAATTAAAAATAATAAAAATTAAAAAATAAAATTTTATTATCAATGGAAAGAGCTCACTTTTTTTATCACAACAAAATAAGTTTCGAGTAAAACGGAGCTAAAACGAAGAAGATATGAATTTTTAAAGAAATAAAATAAATAAAAATTAAATTAAAAAAAATGGCTCAAGCTGCCGCGCCAAGTCAGCCATGTAAGCCGACTTAGCCACAGAAGCCGTCAGCCGATCCACGATCCAGGCGTGGACCGCCAGCAAAAATCGGCGAATACACACGTGGCGGACCTAGACCCTTAAAGGATCCATAGAAATCTATCGCGGCTGAAAGGGCATTTTGGTCTTTTCACTCAATGATAGGAGTGCCGATTGATTGTGATGTGTGGTGCGGCCGGTCCACGTGGTTCATGGGAACAGTAATTGCGCGATCAGACGGCTGTTGTAGCTTGCGGTCAAGATTAAACAGCTGTGGTTATTTTCGAATTTGATTCAGCTTCAGACTTCACGTGGATCGCCATCCAACGACAGCGCTCGATCCAGAGGATGATCCGACAATCCAGAACACTTCCGAGGGTGATCAGGACTCCCGACGCACGTTCAACGGCCAGATCTTCTCCATCAACGTGCGATTGGACGATCAGAATTTAATTCGACCTGATCTAAACTTATACACATCCGATTTTGATGATTTTTAGTCCGTTGGATTCCTATCAACGGTCAGATTTCATCCAAAGCAATAGAATTCATCCAAGACTCTTTTTAATCTAATTTTTACTCAAATTTTTTTATATTTCGAAAATCAAAGAGCCTCTTAGTCCCACATTGCTTAGAAGAAAACTCTCCAGCCCTCCTAGCTCTATAAAAAGGACCTCAGGCCTCTAGAAATCAATAGATCGGATGAGAGGAAAGCCAAGCTCAGGGTTGAAGGTTGCTTCAAGGCTACAGTGCTGAGAAGAAGAATCAGTCTTCTACGCCATCTCCATGCCTACGCTGATCTGCGATCTTCTTTTAGTTTTTTTTTTCTTTTCTTTTCTTTAATTTTTTGTATTTAAATTTTATATTTGAGTTTTACTTTTAATAAAGAAAGTTTTATTGCTCTTTTCAATTCTAGCTCTTTAAATTAATTATTCTTTATTGCTTTTTAATTGCAAGTAGTCGCTAAGATCTAAATAATAGATTTTAGTTCCAAGTTTATTTTTTGCACAATTTAAATTTTGCTTTTATTTATAAATCTATTTTTTACTTTAATTTTCTTTTAAAAAATTCTTCTTTTCTTTTCTTTAATATAAAAAAAAGTCAAAGATTTTAGAATTAAATCATTGCCTTTCTGTGAATTCGATCCGACTCACTATTTTCTTCATAACTTTTAATTTAAAAAGTCGGATTTAAACTGATAAACATAGTATCTTAACGACAACATCACGTTCCTATCAAATTTTTGGCACCATTGTCAGAGAGGCATAAAAATTAAATTTTTTTCATTTTTTTGATTTTTTTGCAGGATATTGAGAATATAGTGAATTTCCAACACTATGTGGAGAAGGATTTAATTATTTTTTTATTTATTTTATAGAAAAAAATAAAAAAAATCCTCTTGAGAAAAGCAAACAACTTTGAAAAAGCCTCAAATCATTAAAGATTAGGGCATATATATTCATTAGGAAATTTGAAGAGGTTTGTGCAACTATGAAACTACAACAATTATCAGAGGACGAAATCAAACTAAGATTAATCAATTTTGTTCTTAAGAATAATGCCAAAATGCTTTATAGTCTTCTAAATCAATCTATCACGATCTAGGAGGACTTTGTGAGAATATTTTTATAAAAATATTTTTTTTATTACAAAATAGCTAGAATTAGAAATGAAATAAACTAATTCTATCAACTAGCTAGTGAATCATTTTAGAAATACTTCGATCGATTCAAAAACCTCTTGACCCAATGCCCACACCATGGAATAGAAAATTAGAGGCTATGCCAAATAATTTATGAAGGGTTAGATTCAAATTTTCGAACAATGCTAGAATCCATGTGCCAGGGATAATTTATGTACAAAGAACTAAATGAAGCCCGACAATTTTTAGAAGACCTAGCCGAAAAAAGTTTACAATGGGAAACAACTAGGAAACCAAAAAAATCTACACCTTCAAGTGGAATATACCAAATTCAAACCTTCTTCGCTGCAGAAGTCAAAATTACAACTTTGACACATAGGCTAGAAGCCTTAGAACTTCAGAAACCAACCAGTGTGAACCAAGTGTCTCCAATAGGTGTAATGCACCAGACTATCCAGAGAACCATCCATCATATCAATTTTATTTTATTTATATTTATTTAGTTTTTAGTAGAACCCAATAATTTGATGATTGCTAGAGAAAAGCCTAAGAAAAGCCTAACAGATACCATCTTAAGCAATTTCATGCAAACCACGGGCCAAATTCTGAATTCAAATTCTTAGGAGCCCGCTTAGAAATGCAAGTGAGTCAACTAGCATCCACTATAAGTGAACGTGAACGAGGTAGGCTACCTAGCCAACCTGAACCCAACCTTAGAAATCAAAATGGTAGACCATTTCAAGAAAATCAGGTTAATCAAGTTAATGTTATTCATTCCTTGAGATCAAAAAAATAAGTGGATAATAAGATAAATACACCTGACACTAGAGAAGACTCGAGTGCTGAGTCTGTTGAGCCACCTAATGAATAATCTACCTTACAAACTCAAGCTCCTGAAACTGATAGTGCACCAAATTAGATGCCCACAATCTCTAGAGCTTCTTTTTCGAATCGATTAAGATCTAATAAATAATCGAAATATTTAAACAAAATGTTAAAGATATTTAAGCAAGTTCAAGTAAACATTCCTCTACTAGACGTGATCCAATAAATTTTGACTTATGTCAAATTCTTAAAAGACCTTTGCACTAAGAAAAAGATGACTAATGTACCAAAGAGAGCTTTCTTAGCAACAAATGTGAGTTCATATTTGTTAAGTCATATGCCTATAAAGTACAAGGATCCAGGTTCTCCAATAATTTTATGTGTCATAATAGAAACCCACATTGAGAAGGCGTTACTTGATTTAGGGGCTAGTATAAATATTTTACCATATTTAGTTTATGAGCAATTAGAATTGGGAAAGCTTCAACCAACAGGGATCACATTATAATTAGCAGACTGATCTTTTAGAATCCCCAAGGGAATGGTAAAAGATGTTTTGATTAAGGTTGAAAGTTTTATCTTTCCAGTTGATTTTATCATTTTAGAGACTGAGCCAATATCAAATCCTAAGGATCAAATTCCAGTAATTTTAGGAAGACCATTCCTAGCTACTGCTAATGTTAAAATCAATTATCAAAATAGACTTATGAAACTGTCTTTTGAAAACATGACTATCGAGCTGAATATTATCAATTTGGAACAGGAATCTACTAAGCATACTAATATAAGTGTAATCTAAGATGAAATTTATGAATCCATAGATATTAGCGATGAGAAAGTCGATCTTGAATCTAGTGTCTGGCCAACCCATGAATATAAGAACCTAAATAAAATACTTGGAGATAATAAAAATGATTAGAGATGGGAGTCTTCCACTGAACCACTCATAGAAATGACTAAACCATCACCTAAGTCATCAAAGGAAGAGGCACCTAAAGTAGAGTTGAAACCCCTCCTCGAGCATCTCAAGTATGTATATTTAGGTCCAGAGAAAATCTTGCCTGTAATTATTGCATCAGACCTGAATCCTAATCAAGAGAAGAAATTATTAGCGGTCTTATGAGAAAATCGAAAAGCAATAGGCTAGACCATGATAGACATTAAAGGAATAAGCCCTTCCATAGTTCAACATAGGATACACCTAGAGGAACTAGTTAGTACTAAGACTAACCACATAGAAGAACCTGAGCCAGAAATTAATACTAATGCTAGTTCCAGTTTAAATAAGATAGAAAAAGAAAAAAAGAGAATAGATGATTTATCCAAAACTTATAAACCTAAAATCCTATTCTCTTTAATCCTAGAAGCCGATTCTTCTTACAAAAATCAAGAGGCATGTAATGAAGAGTCAATAGAGTTGTTTAAGCAAGATCATATTAATTTACCTCCAAAATTAAAATTATTTTTTATCACCATTCTAGCACCTAATGAATCAAACTTAACTTCTAATATAAAAACTCCATTCATGAGCATTTTAGAAGAACAAATAGAAGAAATTCTTAATAAACATGGGTCTAAGAATGGGATCGTAAAATATGTCCCTAAAATTAACAATAATTATATCAATAATAGAATTATAAATCAACTTTCTAAGATTAGCAATCCAAAACCATTGAAATTTATCAATCCAATATTTGACATAGAATAGTTAAGCTGCATTGTGTTTGACTGAAGATGGTAAACTTAGCGCTTATTGGGAGACAACCCAATATTCCTTGAATCTATTTTTTTTTTAATTTATGTTCTTTTTAGGCTAAGCTGGAGAAGGATCAAAAGCTTTAAAACCTATGCTAAATGAATAAACATAATTTACACCCTTTTATTTGCTCTCTCTTCCCATTAAAGACAATGTCAATTAAAGTTAGGAGGAAAGAAAAAGAAATTAAAAAAAAAATAATAATAAATATAATAATAGTAAAAATAAAAATAAATAATAATAATAATAATAAATATATATATATATATATTAAATTTTAAAACTATTTTAAAATTTTTTTTGGATAAACTATATTTTAGAAAAGAGAATCTTAAGCAAAATAAACTAGAAAAAGTAATAAAGTTAGAAAGTATTAACTAATAATGGTAGCGAGTTAAGAAGTAGATTACTTGGTCAAACCATTAGCAGCCTACTTAGGTCATTTAAAGGCTAACAACACTTCTAATTGCACATGCACACTAATGAAGCACAGTAGGTGTTGATTATAAGGCTAATTGAGGATTTAATTATCACTAAAAATTAGTAGTTTATATATAACTCAATTAAAAAAATTTGAATTTAAGGAAAGAGCTATCTGCTTAAATAAAAAGTGTAAAATATAGAGTATATGTGGATTATCCCAAACTAAAACTCTGCAAGTGTAGAAGTTCACATCAAACGGTGAAGAGAAGGCCAGGATGCTCTGCATAATTTTTTTTAAAAAAAAATAGTATGAAAGCTACCTTAATTCATGCACTTAACTTGAAAGTATATAAAAAACTAACCAAAATAGATGATAAAAGAAAATTCATTTATCCTTTGAATCAACACCCAAATGCTAAGTTAGTATTCATGAAACCAAGTGCTGAAAATCTTTAAACAAACTCTAAGAAAGTTTTTAATTAATCTACCATAAAATTTACTTTTGAAACTCAATACTTAGTTAGTGATACTGTCTAAACTTTTGATCTTAAATCCTAGATCTATTCTTGTCAAGGAAGATCTCAATAAAATATGGTAATTTATCTAAATTAAATTCTTTCTTTACTCGAGGATGAGCAAAGCTTAAGTTGAAAGATTTGATAAGTACCATAAATTTATCGATAAAAATATTAATTTATTAATTAATTTATATTAATTTTTAAGAATTAATGATCAATTTATATATTTTTTTAAAAAATTAATATTTTTATTAATTAAAAATTAATTAAAAATAATAAAATTAAAAAATTAATTTTATTATCTATGGAAAGAGCTCATTTTTTTTATCACAACGAAATAAGTTTTGAGCAAAATGAAGCTAAAACAAAGAAGATATAAATTTTTAAAGAAATAAAATAAATAAAAATTAAATAAAAAAGGAAAATGGCTCAAGCCGCCGTGTCAAGCCAGCCATGCAAGCCAACTTAGCCACAGAAGCCATCAATCGATCCATGATCTAGGCGTGGATCGCCAGTAGAAACCAGCGAATCACAAAGTGACACGTGACGGACCTAGACCCTTAAAGGGTCCACAGAAATCTATCGCAGCTCACAGAGTATTTTGGTCTTTTCACTCGATGATAGGAGCACTGATTGGCTATGATGTGTGGTGCGGCCGATCCATGCGGTCCATGGAAATAGTAATTTTACGATCGGATGGCTGTAGTAGCTTGCGGTCAAGATCAAATGGCTATGGTTATTTTCGGATTTGATTCAGCCTCAGACTTCATGCGGATTGCCATCCAATGGCAGCACTCGATCCAAGGGATGATCCAACGGTCTAGAATGCTCTCAACGGTGATCAGGACTCCCGATGCACGATCAATGGCTAGATCTTCCCCATCAACATGCAATCGAATGGTCAGAATTTAATCCGATCTGATCTAGGCTTATACACATCTGATTTTGATGATTTTTGGTCCGTTGGATTTCTATCAATGGTCAAATTTCATCCAGAGCAATAAAATTCATCCAAAACTCTTTTTAATCTAATTTTTACTCAAATTTTTTCATATTTTGATGATCAAAGAGCTCCTTAGTCCTACATTGCTTAGAAGAAAACTCTCCAACCCTCTTAGCTCTATAAAAAGGATTCCAGGCCTCCAGAAATCAACAGATCAGATGAGGAAAAAGTCAAGCTCAGGGTTGAAGGTTGCTTCAAAGCTATAGTACTGAGAAGAAGAGCCAGTCTTCTACGCCATCTCCATGCCTACGCTGATCTACGATCTCCTTTTAGTTTTTTTTTCTCTTTTTTTTTTTAATTTTTTATATTTAAATTCTATATTTAAATTTTAATTTTAATAAAAAAAACTTTATTGCTCTTTTTAATTCTAATTTTTTAAATTAATTATTCTTTATTTCTCTTTAATTGCAAGTAGCCGCTAAGATCTAAATAATAGATCTTAGTTCCAAGTTTATTTTTTGAATAATTTAAATTCTACTTTTATTTATAAATCTATTTTCCACTTTAATTTTTTTCAAAAATTCTTCTTTTTTTTTAATATATAATAAAAAAAGTCAAAAATTTTAGAATTAAATCATTGCCTCTCTGTGGATTCGATCTGACTCACTATTCTCTTCATAATTTTTAATTTAAAAAGTCAGATTTAAATTGATAAACACGGTGTCTTAACGACAACATCGTATTTCTATCAATAGTGATGGCCATACCATCCAATAGCGGGCCGCTCGGAGCCACATGGAGTTCGATACGGAGAGAAAGGTATTGTCAGACTGATAGTGATAGCCATACCGTCGGATCATGAGCCATGTGGGGCTTGTTACGAAGGGAGAGGTGCTGCCAGACTGATACTGATAGCCATGCTGTCTGGTGGAAGCACACTTTCGGAGTTCGACTGAGCTAAAGGAGTCCGACTCTGACTGAAGGAGCAGCTCGGAGGGAGTTTTACTCCCGTAGGAGTCCGATTGAGGAAGGAGTTCGGAGGAAGTTCGGCTTCCATAGGAGTCCAACTGAAGGAGTTCAGAAGGAGTTTGGCTGCTGGGAGAGTTTGATCGACTGAAGAAGATCGGATGGGGTTCGGCCACTATGAGAGAATTTTTGATTGAAGCTCTTCCGTGATTATCAGTTGTATTAGACTAAGCCCCAGACTGGATTTTGATGGGAGTGGAGTTTATCCCCAGTAATAGTTCCTCCACTCCCGAGTTTGAAACTTGAAGAAAGGGAGTACAAAAAGGGCGACCGTCGAAGTCCTCTTTAGGGCTCTGCACCAGTTCAGGTTGAAGCTCGGAGGAGATCTTATCTCCAACCAAGGTTGAAGTTGAAGCTCGACGGAGATCTTATCTTCAGCCAAGGTTGAAGTTGTAGTTGAAGCTCGGGAGAGATCTTATCTCCAGCCGAGGTTGACGTTGAAGTTGAAGCTCGGTGAGGATCTTATCTTCAGCCGAGGTTGAAGTTGTAGTAGAAGCTCAGGAATGATCTTATCTCCAACTGAGGTTGACATCAAAGTTGAATCTCAAAGAAAATCTTATCTCCAGCTGAGGTTGAAGTTGAAGTTGAGACTTGAGGAAGATCTTGTCTCCAACCGAGGTTGAAGGAGATCTCATCTCCTATTAACATAGACTTCGAAGCTCGAGAGAGATCTTATCTCTAGCCGAGGTTGAAGGAGATTTTATCTCCTGTTGATGTAAACTTTGAAGCTCAAAAGAGATCTTATCTTTAGTCGAGGTTGAAGAAAATCTTATCTCCTATTGACGTAGAAGCTCGAAAGAGATTTTATCTCTAACCAAGATTGAAGGAGATCTTATCTCCTGTTGACGTAGACTTTGAGGTTCGAGAGAGATCTTATCTCTAGCCGAGATTGAAGGAGATCTTATCTCCTGTTGATGAAGACTTTGAAGCTCGAAAGAGATCTTATCTCTAGTCGAGGTTGAATAAGATCTCATCTCCTGTTGACGTAGACTTCGAAGCTTGGGAGAGATCTTATCTCTAGCCGAGGTTGAAGGAGATCTTATCTCCTATTGATGTAAAAGTTAGGAAGAGATTTTATCTCTAATCGAAGTTGTAGATGAAGCTTGGAGATCTTATCTCCAACAGCCGAGGTTAAAGGAGATCTTATTTTCTGTTGACGTAGACCTCGAAGCTCGGAAGAGATCTTATCTCTAGTCGAGATTGAAGGAGATTTTATCTTCTGTTGATATAGACTTTGAGGCTCGGGAGAGATCTTATCTCTAGTAGAGGCTCCTATTGACGAAGACTTCAAAGCTCGTGAGAGATCTTATCTCTAGTCGAGGTTGAAAAAAATCTTATCTCCTGTTGACGTAGACTTTGAAGCTCGGAAGAGATCTTATCTCTAGCTGAGGTTGAAGGAGATCTTATCTCCTATTGACGTAGACTTCGACGCTTGGAAGAGACCTTATCTCTAGTCGAGATTGAAGGAGATCTTATCTCCTATTGACGTAGACTTCGAAGCTTGGGAGAGATCTTATCTCTAACCGTGGTTGAAGGACTTCAGCTTGCTCATGTCGAGGTTGAAGGACTTCGACTTGCTCATGTTGGGATGAGGTCCTTCTCCTGTTCTCAACACGACTATTATTGGTTGCTTCTTTCCAATCATGACATAATTTTTGCACCAAGAAATAATAATATCAAAATGAAAAAATTTTATTGAAGAAAAATTATTGGCAGCATATTTTCAGATTCTCTATATTTCAGGGTTGTGGGAGCATCGTTCCTCCAAGTTTCTTCAGGCGATAAGTTCTAGACCGGGCGACCTCCTCTATTTCATGCTAGCCTTCTCAATTTGGAGCAAACTTCTCTTGGCTTTAGGGTTAAGAGATGACGGTTCATCGAAGTACCAAGCCCCCCAAGAGGTAGTGTTGAGGATGCCGGGAGGCGGCCGACCTCCTTATTGTTCCTCTGTCAAGGGTGGTTCTGGCTACGACAGCACCTTTGGTCGATCTTCTCCTCCTTCAAACTGACATATAAAGTATCGACCCAGCCGGTCCCTCCTGATAAGCTCCTCGATTCTTTCTTGGAGCTGAATGCATTCTTCAGTATCGTGGCCATGGTCATGATAGTAGAGGCAGTATTTGCTTCGATTGCGCTTGTTTGGAGGAGACCGTAATTCTTCTGATCTTGGTAGCTGATTCTTAATTTTCATCAAAACTCGAGTTTTAGGAGCATTAAGTGGGGCGTAGTTGTAGAACCTTTCGAGGGGAGAACTTCTTCGTACCCTTTCTGTCGGGGCTTCTTTGATGATGAGCTTGAGAAGGAGTTCAAACTCGCTTACGCTCGAGGGGAGTCCGTGAGCACGATCGAACTTCACTCAGCCCTCCATCGATGGTGGATCTATTAGACTCATCTGTCCGTTACTCTCCTGTGGCTTCTTCATCCTTTAATTTGAAGGCTTCTTCCATACGGACATATCCCTCGATCTGAGCTAGCAGATCGGTAAAGTTCTTGGGATACTTTTCTTTAGAAAGAATAGCAAATCATTCTTCTGAAGGCCGTCCTTGAGTGTGGCCATTGCAATAGACTGATCCAGATTCCGAACCTCCAATGCAGCAGCATTAAACTGGATGACATAAGCTCGGATGAATTCTTCCTCCTTTTGCTTGACATT
The DNA here is from genome assembly GCA_006176705.1 of Cocos nucifera. NCBI lineage: Eukaryota > Viridiplantae > Streptophyta > Magnoliopsida > Arecales > Arecaceae > Cocos > Cocos nucifera. Next base: position 586,058 of record QRFJ01001274.1, read on the forward strand.
CATCAGAAAATTCAAACCTCGACACAGACGTCGGCTGCTAATGAAGTAGGTTGCAAACTGATGGCTCATCTGGTCAAAAGAGAAGATCGTACCTAGCTTCAATATCGAGTATCAGTTTCTTGCTGCTCTCTTTAAGGTAGATAGAAAAGCTCGGTATAATATGACTCTGGTGTGCCATGGAGCAGCATCATGGTTCGAAAGGCCTCTAGATGATCGATCGGATCAGAGGTTCCATCGTAGCTTTCACATGGAGAGAGCTTGAAGTTCGGTGGAACGGACTTTTGCATAATTCGAGAAGAGAAAGGAGGATCGGTGCAGACGTCGTCATAGCAAGTCAGGGTAATGTGGTAGAGTTTCTCAATCCATCGATCCATCTTCCATAGTTTATGATCGAGGGCATCGTTTTGATCGCAGATCTTGAAGGGCTTCCGACTACAGATGGGGAAGGTCTCCTCCAGAGGAGAATCATGATCTGAACATGGATCCTTTGCTCTTAATTTTTTTTTTCAGAGGTGATGGGTATGCTAGCCTAAGTACTCTCCATTGGGACCAATTTTCGACATCCTGATGGTAGGTTTTCTGATGGAGTTGCCGCCAAGGGCTACTGCATGGCCTGTACCATCTTGGTGAGGCTCTGAATCTGCTGCATCAGTAGGTTAAACTGCTCCGAATCTACCATGGCCGTCAGTGGAGGTGGAGGTTGAAGTGCCGATGATGGAGTAGAAATGGATGGATCTGACTTAGATTTTGGAGAAGAAGGTCGGCACGGTCGACTGAGCACCCCTTTAAGAATAAGGATACCTCAAAGACAGAGGCCCTCCTTCTAGCGTCAATTCTATTGGTGTAGAATCTGATCGATGCCGGATTGAACTGGAGCTAAAGGAGATGAGGTCGCCATCGGTGACCTGTAAAATAAAATTTCATCTGGAGTCGATGGTGGTGGCTTTGGTGGGACCCTCCAATGATCAAATCAGCTCTTCTGACCAACAAAAATGAAATGCTCAGAAAAGAAAAGTGAGCTTAGAGAAAATATATCTGGAGGATTTCTTTTTATAGGTGGAGCTTGATTGATAGTGACGGCCATACCGTCCGATAGTGGGCCGCTCGGAACTGCAAGGAGTTCAATATGGAGAAGAAGGTATCATCAGGCTGATAGTGACAGCCATACCATCGGGTCATGGGCCGTGTGAGGCTTGTTATGGAGACAAAGGTGCTACCAGGTTGATACTGACAGTCATGCCATCTGGTGGAAGCATGCGTTTGAAGTTCGACTGAGTTGGAGGAATTCGACTGCAAGAGTAATTCGAAAGGAATCTGGCTCCTGGAGGAATTCGGAAGGAGTTCAGCTTCCATAGGAGTCCGACTGAAGGAGGAGTTCGGAGGAAGTTTGGCTTCCATAGGAGTCCGACTGAAGGAGAAGTTCGGCTTTCATAGGAGTCCGACTGAGAGAAGAGTTCGAAAGAAGTTCGGCTCCCATAGGAGTCCGACTGAGGGAGGGATCAGAAAGGAGTTCGGCTCTCATAAGAGTCCAACTGAAGGAGGAGCTCGAAAAAGTTTGGCTCCCATAGGAGTGCGACTGAAAGATGGATCAGGAAGGAGTTCGACTCTCGTAGGAGTCCGATTGAAGGAGGAGTTCGACTCCCATAGGAGTCTAATTGAAGGAGTTCGGAGGGAGATCGGCTCCTATAGGAGTCCGATTGAAGGAGGAGTTCAGAGGAAGTTCGGCTTCCATAGGAGTTTGACTGAAGAAAGAAGTTCGGAGGAAGTTCGGCTTTTGTAAGAGTCCGACTGAAGGAGAAGTTTGAAAGAAGTTTGGCTTCCATAGGAGTCTAACTGAAGGAGGGATCAGAAAGGAGTTTGGCTTCCATAGAAATTCGATTGAAGAAGGAGCTCAAAGGGAGTTCGGCTCCCATAGAAGTCCGACTAAAGGAGGGATCAAAAAAAAGTTTGGCTTTTATAGGAGTCTGACTGAAGGAGTTCGGAGGGAGTTTGGCACTCGTAGGAGTCGACTGAAGGAGGAATTCGGAGGGAGTTTGGTTCCCATAAGAGTCCGACCGATGGAGATATCTGGGAGAAGTCTGGCTCCTAGGAAAGTTCGACCGAAGAAGATATCTGAGAGGAGTTCGGTTCCTAGAAAAGTCTGATTGAAGAAGAAATCTGGAAGAAGTTCGGCTCCTGCAGAAGTTCGACTGAAGGAGGGATCCGAAAGGAGTTTGGCTCCCGTAGGAGTCCGACTGAAGGAGAAGTTCGAAAGGAGTTCGGCTCCTGTAGGAGTCCAACTGAAGGAGGGATCAGGAAGGAGTTCGACTCCCATAGGAGTCCAACTGAAGGAGGGGTTCGGCTCCCATAGAAGTCCGACTGAAGGAGGAGCTCGGAGGAAGTTTGGCTCTCGTAGGAGTCCGACCGAAAGAGAAGTTCGGAGGGAGTTCGGCTTTCATAGGAGTCCGACTGAAGGAGAAGCTCAAAGGGAGTTTGACTTTCATAGAAGTTCGACTGAGGAAGGAGTTCGGCTCCCGTAGAAGTTTAACTGAAGGAGCTCGGAAGGAGTTCGACTGTTGGAAGAGTTCGGTCGGCTGAAGAAGATCGGATGGGGTTTGGCCGCTGTGAGAGAATTTTTGATTGAAGCTCTTCCATGATTACCAGCTGTATTAGGCTAAGCCCTAGGTTGGACTTTGGTGGGAACTGGATTTATCCCCAATAAGTACTGATTTTGGTAACACATTAGTCGACAGGTTTGTTGGCAAAGATATTCAATATAAGCAGTATCATGAGTAAGAATCTTTGAGATCTTGATTAATTAATTTCAAGTGACCAATTTGATCATTTGTAAAACTAAGCATGCTAAAAAAATTTTAAGATTTTAGTGCAATATAGTCAAAAAATAAGAAAAATATATTAAAAAAATTAATTATTGGATTTGCAATAATGGCTTCTTTTTGGTCGAAAGTATTATATTTTGAATATTACTAGATCTTATACCTATGTTTTTATTATTGCATCTACTTATCAATGGGACTTAAGAGCCGCAATGTTTTTTTGGACATATTTTCAAAAAATAAAAATCAAATTATATCTGTTTCCTTCAAAAAAATTTCAAAAATAATAATAAAAAAATATGAATTTGAATAAATCCAACACAAATTAGTTGAGTTCGTGTTTTTTCAACTTTCCATGAAGAATATATAAAAATATTAAAAACTTTTCTAAATTAGAAATAACCTATGTTGTCTAAAAAACTGAAGATATGAAAAATCTAAATTATTACTTTGAATGTTTGATTTATTTTCATATTTTTTTTTAATTAAATTACAAACTAAATTATTATATTTATAGTTTGCTTTATGTTGAAATTTATTATTGTGATAGTTATTCTTCCATATTTGTAAATCAATAGGCCCGGGCATCGCATCCATATTTGTGGAGACCAATTATAGTAAATCAGCCATGTTTGAGACCATGGAACTAGTGGTGAGCTGACTTCCAAATGATAAAATACGACACACCAAGCACACCTTACTCCCCACCACATCCAACCGATGGGTTTTCTAGAAACCGGTCTCTCGATTACTCATTACGAATTTTGTCGAGAAACGGTGGTCAACCAGGTTCTTTTTTATTTTCTGATAAGAAACCACTTTTTTTTGGGGACATGAAAGGGCCTAGCGTGCACAAGCTTCCAACAAAAGAAATACTAGTAGAGCAAGATGATGAGGGCTCGATATGCATTTAGAGCTAGGGTCCTAGATTTGCATTGATTGTAATTGTTTCTTTATCTGGAGGAAGGTTTGTATTCGTGCCACTATAGTGGTGGCCCAGATTAAGTGGCTCATCAGTGATAAAACTTCAGTTGATATGAGTTACAATGCTTGTATATCTAGCCTATCTCTCTTCAAATGGCTTAAACGCTTGAGTTACTTTGATGGCTCTGGCTGGCTGATGCTCGGCTTACGGAGTCGGCTGAGCCATTTTTTTTTTATTTAATTTTATTATTTATTCTTTAAAAATTTATATCTTTCCATTTTTTACTCTAATTTTACTTAAATTTATTTTCAGTATGATCAAAAAAAAATAGCTCTTTTCATGTGATTATAAAATTTTATTTTTTATTTTTATTATTTTTTTAATTAATTTTTTAATTAATAAAAAATATGAATTTTTTTCAAAAATTATATAAAATTAATTAATAATTTTAAAAATTTAATTAAATAATAATAATTAATACTTTTTTCATGTTGAATTTATGATTATCATACCCTCAACTTAAGCTTTGCTCGTTCTCGATAAAGAAAGAATTTAGTTTAAATACTAACATATTCGATTTAACTAACATTCCAAATGGAGATTGTAGCATAGTAATTGGTATTATTTATTCTTAAAATAATAAGAACTAAATGATTTTCAAAATCTACCTATTTCTGATTGTTATAGAGCTTTATGCATAGGAATATAGGGTAGTGGGGCGTGGGAGGTAGGTGACGGGGGTGGAGGCGACAAGCAAGTAAGTCACAGCCAAGCCGAGGAGAATCAGATGAACTTTTCAAATCACAACAACTTATCTATGGATGTCAAGAACCTATACAATAGAATACGGGGGATAAGTTGATTGCTACTTCCGTCCTACATTTATTGATTTTATTTTTATTTATTGCCCACTTTTGATCGAAATATCATTGCTTTACTTAGGCAACGGGATTCCGGGCTTATTCGGTGGATAAAAACCAATTTGTTGTTGTTGTTTTTTTTTTTTTTTTTTTTAACGTGTACCACTAAATTGAGTGTGTAACTCTTAACTTTCTATTCGATCCAATGTAGCGAGTTTGGGCCAATGACTTCAAACTATTTGGCTTTAGGGACAGTATTGAGATAGAATACCCTCGGGTTTTATTAGCTCGAATCAATATGGCTACGATTAAGCTAGCTTTACAATCAGGCTTCTTTTGCCTTCCCACCTTTTGATGCGAACATATTCAAATGCTATGCTATAGGCAAAAGAGCCCGGTTACTCAGTGAGAAGTACTTGAAAATATTTTATTAAAATAATTGTATATTGAGAAACGGTATAATTACTTTCCACAAGCCTTGTAAAAAGTAGATTTTTCTTTGATGCAATAGAAATAATTAGAAATGCTCAAGTTAAAAAAAATATTTATGTTCTTAGACTTAACTATTTTATGAATGTTTCTATACCTTGATTCCTCAATATCTCACAGATTCTCTGATCATGCATCAATTTTCTTTTAATAAGCTTAGTTTAATTCGATTCTTAAGCATAATCAGATCTACTAAATACTAAAATATAACGTTTTTCGAGGACTTAAATTTTAAAATTTTTCATTTTTCCTCTCCCCCCAACTTAATCACATTGTTTCAATGCGCAGAAGAAAAATAAAAGGGCTTGCTAATAAAGAACCATGAAAGAATTACACCCTTAACTCGAGTCTATTTTTGGTCCCACACATACCTTTTGAAAATTTTGAGCTCTTCCTTCAACTTATTCAATATCTAAAAAAAAATAAAACTAAAAATTAAAAAAATTAGATAAAAACTAAATATGGTTGCCTTCCACAAGCGCTAAGTTTTACTGTCTTCAGCCAGACACAAATGTGCTATGTATCTGTGCTTGAATACTTAGATTGTACCAAATTCCAATTGGTTATGGATTGCCAATCTCAGAAAATCTAATTATGTAATTCCCTTAATTTGATATATCACTTTGTTAATTTTAGGGATATCAATCTTATGATTCCATTCTCAGACCCAATTTATTAAAGAATTTCTCTATATTTTTCTTAAAATGCTCATGAATGGAGTTTTAGGAGTTAGTTTCTTAGCAATGTGCTTGAATTGGTGATTAAGAAGGTTTTAATTTTGATGGTAAATTAATTGAACTTGCTTAAACAACTCCATTGATATTTCACTTACATGCCTCTTAATTTTTGTAAGAAGACAACCCAAGCCCCCCCCCCCGCCCCCCCTTCTCCCCTAGGACCGCATCTTGGATTGAAGAGAACTAGAAGCATTAGGATTTATAAAGATCGACGTAAATCCTCATATCTCTTTCTCTTTTTCTATCATATTTTAACTAAACAGCATCAGTACTAATTCTCTGGCCTTGGTGCTATACTCAGTTAGTTCATACTAATCAGTTACCCTCTAATTTAATTTTCGCTAGCATCAGTACTAGCCTCTCTCACTAGTTTAGTATGATCCATAAAGAATCCTATAGGCTTTTAAGTCAGAAATACTTTGCATTCTTCCAATAGGGGTATCTGGTGAGTACATAAATTGAAATTTGCTCCAGATGATTGGTGATTTAGGAATGGATGTTTGAAATGATAGATTCGTCAGTTGATCTAGTTCTCTTCTCATGTTTAGACTCAACTAATATCCTATTTGAGCTTTCTAGTCTGACGATAGATTGCTTTGAGTCAGAATCAATTGTTGAAGTGGTTTAAACATCATCAGCTAAATTGGTCTGTTGAGGAGTGTGGTATGAGGCTGATTAAAATATGATGGCTGGATAAACTGACTAGGCTGACCATTATATTGGCATAATTTGATATTGGATCTATTTGATATATTGCTCAAGTAAAATTTTGGTCTGAGTCTGAGTCTGTTGGGATGTCCAAGAAAAATTAAAGTTACTCCAAGCTGAATTATATGAATTTGAAAAATGGGTCATTAATCAATTTGGAGTATTCTTGAGCAGCTTGAACTTATTCTTGGATTAAAATGTGTGTGGAAAACTGTGCACAGTCAACATTCACTCACATGATGGGTTGGCTAGCATAGTTTGAATAGTCTCCTGAATAATTAGAAGATATGTGAAATTGTGCAGAAGATGTTGACCTAGGGGTAGGATTGATCTATTTTATCTGAGCAAAAGATCACTTTATCTAATTTTGGACTATTAGATTTCATATTAGCCATTATATTGTTTAATGTGAATCAACCATTCAATTAAGTTCAACTAAATCAGAAAAAATGATTTTCTACCATGCATGTATTAGTGTAACCCTAATGTATGGTTCAAAAAAAAAATTAGATTTTTTTTAATTATTTTTTTTTGTATTATTATTATTATTATTATTTTATTATATTAAAATTAATTTTTTTAAAATTATTTTATTTATTAATTTAATTTAATTTAATTTAATTATTATTTTTAATATTTTTTAGTTAGTTTAATTTAATTTTTATTTTAATTTATTTTATTTTATTTTTAGAGGAGTAAGAAGAAGAGTTCTAAAGAAAAGATCCTAAGAAGTCCTAAAACTAAGAAGAAAGAGAAGAATTAGGTTTAATTAGATTTAATGTTGGTTAGCAATCAAGTTGGTCAATCAATCATGACTAAAGATTGTCTTAGATCTAAACAGCTCCTAACCGTCAAGGTCACCTTCAAGCCCTCCAAGTGTAGGATTAGCCAATCAATCTGACCAGGTAAGTGTAAGGCGGTGGGAGTCCCCTCATTGCTTGCCTTAGATACAATTGTGCTTAGCAGGTAAGCGAACGGAAACCAATAGAAATTACCTTCCTTGGCACAGTCGTCCCTGAACCACTTTCCTAGACACCAGTCAAATCTTATCCTAATCTGGTTCAACTCTTAGGATTTCTTATCCTATTGAGCTCGAGTTCCTAGGATTGATGTCTAATTGATTTTAATTTAAAAGCTTAGGTCAATGCAGAATGTTGGTTGGTTGTTTGTGGGCTAAGGAAGGATGATCAAATTTTCACCTTATCTTGTTTAATTGGGTTATGCCCTTAATTTGATTTAATATGAATATGAACAAAAAAATTTTCAATTAAAGGGTTCTATGCAATTTAAACTAGATGCATGCAACTAATTGAATTCTGAAAGACTTACCTTGCCTCCAGCAATCATAAAAAAAAATAAAAATAAAAATAAAAATAAAGATATAAATAAAACTAATATGATGCATGCTCTAAGTAGTTAAGATTTCTAATCTTATCATAAGATTTTTAATTAGATTATAAATAATATTTTTAAAATTAATTCAAAAATAAAATAAAAAAATAAAATAAAAAGAAAAGAGAACTAGGGTTAGGATTGATCTCACCAAGCAAAAACTTTTGATTCTTTTTATTCTTTACTTTTTTTTTCTGTAAAATAATAAAAAAAATTAGCAAGCAATATTTATAAGAAAATAAAAATTTTATTTATAATTTATTTATAAAAAAATCAAAGAGATCAAAAATGTAATGTCCGTGCCTTTCCCGGCAACGGCGCCGAAAATTTGATAGGAATGCGATGTTGTCGTTAAGACACCGTGTTTATCAGTTTAATCCGACTTCTTAAAATCATTAAAAATGCATAGATAGCAGTGAGTCGGGTCGAATCCACATGAAAGATAGTGTTTTTAGATTTGAAATCTTTGATTTTTGAAAAAAAAAAGAGAAGAGTTTTGGGATAAAAAAAATAAAGTCAAAAAATAAAAATTAAAAGGTGTAGGAATTTAAACTTGGTACTAAGATCTACTAGTTAGATCTTAGCATCTACTTGCAAAGCAATATTTAAAGTGCAAAATTAAATTGCAATAAAAATAAAAAGTAAGAAATTAAAGTACAAATAAATTATTAATTAAAAATTTTAGAATTAAATACATGAAATTAAAAAGAATAAAATAAGCCTGATCTCTATTCTTGGATCAGTTATTGCAGGAAGATGATGAGAAGCTCGGCTCTTCTTCTCGACACCCGTTGCTTCAAAAGCCCTTAACCCATAGCCTTGCGCTTTGCCCTGACCAAAGCTTCACCTTGATCGGAATGTTTGATTTCTGGAGGCCTAAGATTCCTTTATAGAGACTAGGAGGCTGGATATTTTTTCTTAAGGCAATATGGGACTAATAGCCTTGTAAATCATCAAAATTAAAAAAATTTGGATAAAATTTGAATCAAATCAGCTCTGATACGACTCTGGTAAATCTGGTGAAATCTGGCCATTCAATAGAAATCCAACGGTCCAAAAATCATCAAAATCGGATGCATATCAGCCTAGATCGAGTCGGATTAAATTCTGGCCGTCCGATCGTGCATTGATGGAGGAAATCTGGTTGCAAATCATGCGTCGGGAGTCTTGATCACTGCCGGGAGCATTCTGGACCGTTGGATCTTCATCTCTTGATTTTTTGGCCGTTAGATCGCGCCAGATCACTGATAGAATTTGAATCAAGCCTGAAAATCACCACCGCCGTCCGATCTTGACCGCAATCAACCGCAGCCGTCCGATCGCATAATTACTGTTCCCATGGGCTGTGTGGACCGGCCGCACTGCACACCATAGCCAATCAGTACTCTTGTCGCTAGATGAAAAGACCAAAATACCCTATGAGCCGCGATAAATTTCTGTGGACCCTTTAAGGGTCTAGGTCCGCCACGTGGCAATCTCTGATTCATCGGTTTCTGCTGAGCTGGCGGCCCATGCCTAGATCATGGATCGGCTGATGGCTTAAATGGCTTAGTTGGCTTGGCTTGGCTTGGTGGCTCGGCTTACGGAGTCAGCTGAGTCGTTTTTTTTTTATTTAATTTTTATTTATTTTATATCTTTAAAAATTCATATCTTTTTCGTTTTAGCTCCATTTTACTTAAAATTTATTTTATTATGATCAAAAAAATAAGCTCTTTCCATTGATAATAAAATTTTATTTTTAAATTTTTATTATTTTTTAATTAATTTTTTAATTAATAAAAATATGAATTTTTCAAAAATTATATATAAATTGATTAATAATTTTTAAAAATTAATATAAATTAATTAATAAATTAATACTTTTATTGATGAATTTATGATGTTTATCAGTATCTAACTAGAATCTTTGACTCTCTATAGAAAAATATCTGCGTCCAACCTATTAGCACGTATCCTGGATCGAAATAGACTGATCAGACCCAATTATAAAGATTGGCTCAGAAATTATAAAATTATTTTGGGTTCTAAAAAGTTAATA
>QRFJ01001274.1:596047-738035 GCA_006176705.1 Cocos nucifera
CCATGTATTGGATCAAGATCCTCCCACCTTACCAGCCCGTCCATCCGCTGAATAGAGAGCATCTCTAGAGAAATGGATAGACAAAGATAATAAGGCCAGATATTACATGTTAGGCTCGATGTCTGATGAGCTCTAGTGCCAACATGAAGATATCGGGACTGCTCGCCAAATGTTGGCTCACCTGCAAGAGATGTTTGGTGAACAGAGTCGCGCAGCCAAGTATCAAGTCACGAAACGATTTTTTAAGGCTAAGATGCATGATGGACAGTCAGTCCAAGATCACTGTCTGATGATGATCAAGAACTTAAAAGAGCTTGAGAAGCTCGATGTGAAGTTAGACCTGGATCTATAGAATGATGTTATTCTGCAATCCTTGACTGATGCATATGGGTAATTCATCATGAATTACCACATGCATAAACTTCAAAATTCTTTGGCTGAATTAATGAACATGCTGGTCACCGCTGAGCTTTCTGTGAAAGATTCTAAAAGCTTAGTTTTTGCTATGGAATGGACTTCTTCCAAAAGAAAGTCTTCTGAGAAGAAAAAAAAGTCTACGAAAAAGTAGATGGAAAGAGGAAAGAAGAAGAAGACAGAGCCGAAGAAGAAGGTCGCTGTCAAAGGAAAGTATTTTCATTGCAATAGCGATGGCCATCGAAAGTAGAATTGCCCTACTTATCTGTTCACCCTGAAGAACAAGAAGGAAGGTTCTTCTGGAGGTATGCTCGTTATTGAGTCTAACCTTATGGTTTCTTCTACATTCAGTTGAGTGCTTGACTTTGGTTCTAGTGCTCATCTGTGTACTTCCATGCAGGATCTTGAGGATAGCAGGAGGCTGAGGGATGGAGACATGATCCTACGCATCAAAAATGGAGCAAGAGTTATTGCAGTGGCCGTGGGAACATATCCTCTTCGATTACCATCTGGTTTAGACTTAATTTTGAAAGACTGTTATTATGTGCCTACAGCTAGCAGAAATTTGATTTCTATTTCATGCTTAGCACTAGAAGGCTATGTGATTACCTTCTTTAAGAATCATTGTAACATTCTTTATGAAAAAAATAAAATTGCAAATGGTTTCCTTATTAACGATCTTTATCAACTACATATTGATGTATCTATTCTAACTATCGAGCAAAACATGAATGCCAAACGACTTAGGGAAAGTCCAAATGATAGATATCTATGGCACCTGAGATTAGGTCATATAGTAGAAGATAGGATCAACAAATTAGAGAAAAATGGGCTATTGAGTCCGTTGACTTCGAGTCATATCCAACTTGTGAATCTTGTCTTCAAGGTAAAATGACTAAACTCTCTTTTGTAGGACATGGGAAAAGGGCCACAGATCTCCTTGTCCTAGTACATACTGATGTGTGTGGCCTATTTGATGTACCGGCTAGAGGCAATTTTGTCTACTTCATTATCTTTATCGATGATCTATCTAGATATGGGTATGTGTATCTTATGAGAAACAAGTCTGAAGCTTTTGAAAAGTTCAAAGAATTCAAACATGAAGTAGAAAAATAAATTGAAAAACCCATTAAGGTTCTTCGATCAGATCGAGGAGATGAATACCTTAGCCAAAAATTCCTAGACTATCTCAAGAAAAATGGCATAGTCTCTCAATGGACTCCATCAGAAATACTTCAACTCAACGGAGTTTCAGAATGGAGAAATCAGACTCTATTGGATATGGTCCAATCCATGATGAGCTTCACAGATCTTTCTGATTTTCTTTGGGGACACTCATAGTTAACTTTAATTTATCTACCGAATAGGGTCTCTCTAAAATCGTTCCTACCATACCGTATGAGATATGGCACGGTAAGAAATCAAGTCTGAGTCATCTTAAAATTTGGGGTTTCCTCTAAAATCCATCCGCACATTGCTTGCCGTTGTAGCCTATTTCGATTATGAAATATGGCAAATGAATGTGAAAATGACATTCTTAAATGGATATCTTGAGAAAGATATCTATATGGAACAGCCGCTAGGTTTCACATCCAGTGATACTGATCATAAGGTTTGCAAGCTACAAAGATCCATATATAGACTTAAGCAAGCATCTCAGAGCTGAAACACTCATTTCAATGATGTAATCAAAATATTTGGTTTCATCAAAAATGAAGAGAAACCGTGTGTCTTCAAAAAGATCAGTGGGAGCGCTGTTGTCTTCCTCATATTGTACGTGGATGACATCCTCCTTATTGGGAATGATATTCCCATGTTGATGACAGTCAAAATATGGTTGTCCAAGAAATTCTCCATGAAAGACCTAGGTGAAGCATCCTTTATTCTAGGAATTAAGGTCTATAGGGATAGACCGAATAGGATGCTAGGACTTTCACAGAAGATGTACATAGAGAAAGTACTAAAGAGGTTTAGTATGGAAAACTCTAAGAGGGGATTAATACCCTTCAGACATGGTATTCATCTTTCCAAGAAGATGTGCCCTAGCACACCTGAGGAAATAGAACGCATGAGCAAGATCCCTTATGCTTCTGCAATAGGGAGCCTCATGTATGCCATGCTATGTACACGACCTGATATAGCCCATGCTGTGAGTGTCACAAGCAGATATCAGTCAAATCCAGGTGAAGAACACTGGACTTCTGTGAAATGTATCCTTAAGTACTTGAAGAAGAACTAAGGATATGATGTTGGTCTTTGGTAATGGAGAACTCCAAGTCCAGGGATACACAGACTCGATTTCATGTCCGATGTAGATGATCGAAAGTCGACATCTGGGAGTCTGTTTGTGTGCAATGGTGGTGCTGTCAGCTGAAAGAGTTCCAAGCAAACCGTGATAGCAGATTCCACCATGGAAGCAGAATATATCGCTGCATCAGAGGCTTGCGAAGGAAGCATTCTGGTACAAGAAGTTTGCTGCAGAAATCGGAAGTAATGCCATCAGATGCCATTCCTCTATACTGCGACAATAATGGCACCATAGCCCTTGCTAAGGAGCCAAGGTCTCACCAGAAATCCAAGCACATTGAGCGGCGATACCACCTCATCCGCGATTACCTCGAGAAGGGTTACGTCGAGGTCAAGAGAGTCAACTCCACAGATAATGTGGCAGACCCACTTACAAAGCCGTTGGGCCAGTAGAAGATCGAAGCCCACCTTGAGAAGATGGGACTTAGACTTGTAGCCAATTGGCTTTAGGACAAGTGGGAGATTGTTAGATATATGTGCCCTAGAAGCCAGAATTGGCTGACACTTGTAATACACTTCTAGGGGCAAAATTATAATTTTGACTATAATCAATAAAATGGGTTATTTTCTATCACATATGTGTATTTAGTGTCTGTGATACATCCTTTGAGTTAATGGTAATGATAATTCATATTTTCAAGAGTTGAAAATTTAAGACATGAATAATCATTATTAACTCATAAAATGCTCCCGACCATAGGATCATCACGAGGATGGTGATTGATCCGGAAAGGTTGGTGTACAATCGCTTCTCTTTAGTAGATGAGTCTTGAGTCTACGGTGTGGAGACACCGGAGCGAGAGTACAGGTACTCGTTAGAGAACGAGGGCACTGAGCGTGACCACCTCGAGTAGTCATTAGGAAGTCTACCTTCTCGTCAATGACTGACTCGATGCTGCAGTGGTGTGTCTGGTTCTTTGACCTGAGGTGCATCGACAGTTCACCTTGAGGGTGTTATAGTTTGACTACACCATTACTCGATCTCCTAGCCATATGGAACCCTGAGGTGTATGTTGGCTATAGCATGTTCATTGTAGGAACTGGATAGCATCAAGATGGAATCTATCTACCTCGGTGGTAGAGGAGCAGCCCTATGATGATCATGAGAATCAAGTCCAAAAGCCCATGGCCATGGCAGAGTGAAATAATAGAAAGAGTTTCTATTTAGATTTTCACATCGGACTTGAATCGAATGATTACATCATATGACAGAAACTAGGGTTTGACGAGTTCACCTTAACCCTAATCTGATCGGGGCTCAAGATAGAAGAACTTAATCACACAGGTAGCTGCACCAAGAGGTTCGCATTCAGCTCTGATGGGTTGCCACCATATACTGCTAGGTGTCACTGGTGGATTTTGGGAGCAATTAGAATGATTTAGATGATCGATCATTCTAGCTGTTCGAATCAGAAGAGTTCTGATCCATCGAAAGGAGTTTCGATGATGTCGATGATAGAGATCATGACATATCCCATTACCATACAGAACTGAACCTAACTGGGTCACACAAATAAGGGTTTGAATCTGGTGATCATCAATTGAACTGATCTAGTTCAATTGATCTGAATGAGATTCAATTAGGTTCAAGAAAATCATGCTAGCACTCGATTGAACCTAACGTTCTTCTTTTACTATCATAAATAGTTGTCCTTGACTGAGCCAAAGGAGTTTGTGCTTGATCAGAGGCCTTCACTTGGTCTAACTAGAGCCGTCCAGGTCAAAAAAGGATTGTCTTATTTTCTAAGACAATACCTGCCATTTTTGGTCACTTGCCATTTTTCGTCCTTTGACTTTGGTCAAAAATTGACCTTTGACTGATCAAATATTGACCATTAACACTTTGACTTCTGTCCACGTGTCACACATCTATTGGAGAGTTGGTGGGAGCTTATCCTCCTACCAGAAACTGGCAAGGAGGAGGGTGCACGCCACCTTGGCGTGTGCCCAAGCTTGAGGCGCCCAAAGTCCCTGTCCCCATCTCCTTATTGGATTCTGATTAGACTCCTCCTAAGAACCAACTTTGACTGAAATTAGAAACCATCTAAGGATGAATCCAAGGAACTCTATTCCCACCAATCAGATTTAGATCTGATTTCATAAAGGGTTGTGATTGGTTGGGATGAAGAGGAGTTGAATCATGCATAGTCTATAAATAAGATCCTACACCCAACTCAAAGAAAAAAAATAATTCTCTATGCCACAAGGCTGCCTCTCTCTTCCTTCTTCATGCCAAGTTCATCTTCTCCCTCTACTCTCCATGCCTAAAGAAGTTTGAGATCTTAGTTGGTATAATCTAGATGAGAGAAAGGCGATAGAAAGCTAGAAGGCTGCGCTGCTGCAAAGGATAACTGCTGATCTTTGAAAGCTATTTTGAAGATCCTCCAAATCAGATTTAGATCTAATTTTTGGAGATATGATAGAGAAGAAGAGGATCTCTAGATCCAGCCTGAGTGGATATCGGTAGAGGCCAGGCACTTGCATGGCTAGATCCAGAACCTTTCGTTGCTTACAGGATCATTAACGGATAATAGAATTATCCTACATCAAGGTAAATTAAATCTAATTTAATTTATCTATATTTTATTTTAATTATTAAAATAATAAAAATTAAATTTGAAATATCTCAGATCTGATTTGGATCAAAGAAAAAAGTTTTGAAATATATCTCTTGATCCGATCAGATCTGAACGAATCTGATCTGAAAAATCAGAATTTTTCTTCAAAAGGATGAAGAAGTCGTAGGAGAGCGGCAAGCGAGCGAGTCTAGCAAATCCACGGCTGATGGAGGGTCAGATGAAGTTCGACCATACTCACGGACTCCCTCTGAGTGCAAGCGAGGCTGAACTCTCTCTCAAGTTCGTCATCAAAGAAGTTCCGACAGAAGGGTGCGAAGAAGTTCTCTCTCCTAAAGGTTTCACAACTACGCCTCCCTCAATACTCCACAAACACCAACCTAAAGCAAGCCAATGGCGCTACCGCAGCTAGAATCATTAATGAGGAAGGAACAATAAGGAGATCGATCATCTCTTGGCATTATCAATGCTATCTCTGGAGGAGGCTTAGTACTTCAGTGAGCCACCATCTCTCAGCCTCAGTGCCAAGAGAAGCTTGCCCCAAATTGGAAAGGTTCATATAAAATAGAGAAGATCATCCGGTCCGAAACTTATCGCCTGAAGAAGCTCGAAGGAACAATGCTCCCATGACCTTGAAACTTAGAGATTCTGAGAATATACTGTCGGTAATTTTTCATCAATAAAACTCCTCCATTTTAACATTATTATTTTTTGGTGCAAAAATTATGTGATGATAGGAAAGAAGCAATTAAAAGTGGCTATGTTAGGAATAGAAGTAGAACCTCATCCTAATATCAGCAAAGTCGAAGGCCTTATTCATTTTAGATGAGATGGGAGGAGAGATCCTGACAACGATCCTTATGTGCCCCCATAGTCTATTAGAAATAATAGAAGAACCTCATCCTAACGTGAGCAAAGTTGAAGGCCTTATTCATTTTAGACGAGATGGGAGGAGAGGCCCTGACAATGGTCCTTATGTACCCCCATAACCCATTAGGAATAGGAAGGAGAATCTCATCCTAACGTGAGCAAAGTCGAAGGTCTCGTTCATTTTAGACGAGATGGAGGGAGAGGCCCTGATAATGGCCCTTATATGCCCCATAGTCCGTTAAACAGAAGAAGAATCTCATCCTAATGCGAGTAAAGTCGAAGATCTTGTTCATTTTAGATGAGATGGAGGGAGAGATCCTAACAACGGTCCTTATGTGCCCCCATAGTTCGTTAGGAACGGAAGGAGAACCTCATCTTAATGTGAGCAAAGTCGAAGACCTCGTTCATTTTAGATGAGATGGAGGGAGAGGCCCTGACAACAGTCCTTATATGCCCCTACAGCCCGTTAGGAACAGGAGAAGAACCTCATCCTAATGCAAGCAAAGTCGAAGGCCTCATTCATTTTAGATGGGATGAGAGGAAAGACTCCGACAATGATCCCATTGTGCCTAACAACAACAAAAGATAAGATCTCCTTCAACCTCGACTAGAGATAAGATCTTCTCCGAGCTTCAGCTTCTACGTCAATAAGAGATAAGATCTTCTTCAACCTCAATTGAAGATAAGATCTTTTCTAAGCTTCAAAGTCTACATCAATAGAAGATAAGATCTCCTTCAATCTCGACTGGAGATAAGATCTCCTTCGAGCTTCAGCTTCTACTTTAATAGGAAATAAGATCTCCCCCGAGCTTCAACGTCTATGTCAACAGGAGATAAGATCTTCTTCAACCTCGGTTGAAGATAAGATTTTCCTCGAGCTTCAACGTCTATATCAATAGGAGATAAGATCTCCTTTAACCTCGGTTGGAGATAAGATTTCTCTCGAACTTCAAAGTCTACATCAATAGGAGATAAGATCTCCTTCAACCTCGGCTGAAGATAAGATCTTCTCCGAGCTTTAGCTTCTACATCAATAGAAAATAAGATCTTCTCCGAGCTTCAACATCTACGTCAACAGAAGATAATATCTCCTTCAACCTCGATTGGAGATAAGATCTTCTCCAAGCTTCAAACGTCTACATCAACAGCTGATAAGACTCCTTCAACCTCGATTGAAGATAAAGATCTCCTCCGAGCTTCAACATCTACATCAATAGTAGATAAGATCTCCTTCACCTCGGCTGGAGATAAGATCCCTCCGAGCTTTTAACGTCTACGTCAATGGAAGATAAGATCTCGTTCAACCTCAGCTGAAGAAAAGATCTCCCCCAAGCTTCAATATCAATCTTAATAGGAAATAAGATCTTCTTCAACCTCCATTGGAGATGAGATCTCCTCCAAGCTTCTACATCAATAGGAGATAAAATCTCCCTTCAACCTCGGTTGGAGATAAAATTTTTCTCGAGCTTCAACGTCTACTCAATAGAAGATAAGATCTCCTTCAATCTCAACTGGAGATAAGATCTCCCCGAGCTTCAACGTCTATATCAATAGGAGATAAGATTTTTCTTCAATTTTAGTTGGAGATAAGATCTCCTCAAGCTTCAACTTCTTCTATGTCAACAGGAGATAAGATCTTCTTCAACCTCGACTGAAGATAATCTCCTCCGAGCTTCAACGTCAACCTCAATAGGAAATAGATCTCCTTCAACCTCGAACTAGAGATGAGATCTTTTCTGAGCTTCTACATCAATAAGAGATAAGATCTCCTTCAACCTCGACTGAAGATAAGATCTCTTCTGAGCTTCAACATCTACGTCAATAGGAGATAAGATCTCCTTCAATCTTGACTAAAGATAAGATCTCCTTCGAGCATCTACATCAACAGGAGATAAGATCTTCTTCAACCTCGGCTGGAGATAAGATCTTTCTCGAGCTTAGCTTCTACATCAATAGGAGACAAGATCTTCTTGAACCTCGACTGAAGACAAGATCTCTTCGAGCCTCACTTCGACGTCAACCTCGATTGGAGATAAGATCTTCCTAGATCTCGATTGAAGATAAGATCTCTTTCGAGCCTCAACTTCAACGTCAACCTCGGCTGGAGACAATATCTCCTCTGAGCTCCAACTTTAATGTCAACTGAATGCAGATTCCCCCGAGATCTCAATGTCAACCTCGGCTGGAGATAAGATCTTCCTGGACCTCGGTTGGAGACAAGATCTCTCCGAGCTTCAACTTCAACGTCATCTTGATTGAAGATAAGATCTTCTCCAAGCTTCAACTTCAACATCAACAGAAGATTAGATGTCCTTCAACCTCAATAGGAGACCAGATCTCCCACGAGCTTCAACCGCAATATCAATAGGAGACAAGATCTCCTTGGACCTCAGTTGGAGGTAAGATCTCCCCCGAGCCTCAACTTCAACGTCAACCTCGATTGGAGACAAGATCTCCCCGAGCTTCAACTTCAACGTCAAAAGGAGATTAGATCTCCTTCAACTAGGAGATCAAGATCTACCCACGAGCTTCAACTGCAATGTCAATAGAAAGACAAGATCTCCCTAGACCTCGGTTGGAGACAAGATCTCTCTCTCGAGCCTCAACTTCAATGTCAATCTTGATTGAAGACAAGATCTTTTTGGACCTCAACTGGAGACAAGATCTATCCCGAGCCTCAACTTCAATATCAATCTCGATTGAAGATAAGATCTTTCTGAACCTCGGTTGGAGATAAGATCTTCCTCGAGTCTCAACTTCAACGTCAATCTCGACTGGAGATAAGATCTTCTCCGAGCTTTAACATCAACGTCAACCTCAGTTGGAGGCAAGATCTTCTTCAAGCCTCAACTTCAATGTCAATCTCGACTGAAAATAAGATCTTTCTAGACCTCGGTTGGAGACAAGATCTTTTCTGAGCCTCAACTTCAATGTCAATCTCGACTGGAGACAAAATCTCTCCTGAGCTTCAACATCAATGTCAACCTCGACTGAAGACAAGATCTTCCATGAGCTTCAACCACAACATCAACAGGAGGTAAAATCTATCTGGATCTCAACTTCAACATCAACCTCGATTGAAGATAAGATCTCCACTGAGCTTCAATTTCAACGTCAACTTCGACTGGAGATAAGATCTTCCACGAGCTTCAACCGCAATATCAATAGGAGACAAGATCTTCTTGGATCTCGACTGGAGGCAAGATCTCTCCTGAGCCTCAACTTTAATGTCAATCTCGGTTGGAGATAAGATCTCCCTCGAGCTTTAACCCCAATGGCTATGGAACCCAAAAAAGAACTTCGACAGTCGTCTTTTTTGTACTTCCTTCTTTCAAGTTTCGAACTCGAAAGTAGGAGGACTATTGTTGGAAATAAACTCCGCTCTCGTCGAAGTTCAGTCTGATGCTTGACCTAATGCAACTGATAATCATGGAAGAGCTTCGATTGAAAAATCTAATTATAGCATACTAGCTTTGAAAATCAAATTATATCATCTTATCAGAGGATATAAGTTCATTGCAAAGAAAAAGGTTCCGATTCAGGCATCTAGAGTTCAGTGGAACAACAAATTGAGGCTTACACATTGTTTGAGATTGAAAATATCTTATTAAAGATGGGCAGAAGTTTGAGAGATGTAGATGGAAATGCCTCTTCCCAATGCTTCTTTGATCAGAGATTTGAGAAATCACTTGGTGAATGAGGAACTTGATTATGATCGTGATCAATTGAAGATATTGTATAAAGAATCCTTTGATGCTTTGAATATTTGCAAAAAGAAGCTTATGAAGCAATAATGCATTTGGTTGACAATGAAGAAGGTCAATTATTTTTCATTAATGGACATGATGGTACTGGTAAGACATTTTTATGGAAAATAGTAACAGCAAAACTCAGATTATAGTCAAAAATAGTCTTGTCTGTTGCAACTTTAGGTATAGCAGCTTTGTTATTACCGAATGGTAGAACAGCTCATTTGCGATTTTGCATTCCTTTAAATGTCATGGTGGAATCCTCTTGCGAAATCCGACAAGGTACTCAATTAGCTGAACTTCTTTATAAGACTTCATTGATCATTTGGGATGAAGCGCCTATGGTAGATAAATTTTGTTTTGAAGCTTAGGATAAGAGCTTGAGAGATATTCTTTGATTAAGATATGAAAATAGTTGTGAAAAACCTTTTGGAGGTCTTATGGTAGTTTGTTGTGGTGATTTTCGTCAAATACTACCAATTGTTCCTAAAGGTAAAAGAGCTGACATCATTGACGCTTTAATTCTTCTTATTTGTGGCCATTTTTCAAAATCTATGAGCTGAAGCAAAATATGTGATTTTATAGTGGAAGAATTAGTGACTCCGAGGCTACTAAATTAGCTTCTTTTGACAGATGGCTGTTGCAAATTGGAGATGGTTCCTTTTATGATGAGATTGATAGAGAACAAATTCAACTTCCATCTGACATCACTCTAAAATTTGTTGCAAATCCTATGAAATGCATTATTGAAGCTGTTTATCCATCACTTTCGGATAAATATCATTATTGGAGATAAATTTCGCTCCCGCCGAAGTTTAGCTTGGCGCTTAGCCTAATACAACTGGTAATCATGGAAGAGCTTCGATCGAAAATTTTCTCTCCAATAGTCGAACCCCATCCAATCTCCTTCAGTAGTCGAACTCATCCAGTGGCCGAACTCTTTCAGCTAGACTCCGATCCCAATCAAACTCCTCAGCGGTCGAGCTCCAACAACTTTTTCTGCAGCCAAACTTCTTCTGAATTTCTCCTTCAATCGGGCTTCTACGGGAGTCGAACTCCTTCCGGACTCCTCCAACAGTCGGACTTCTATGGGAGCCGAACTTCTTCCGGACTTCTTCAGCAGTCGGGCTTCTACGGGAGTCGAACTTCTTCTAAATTTCTCCTTCAATCGGACTTCTACAGGAGTCAAGCTCCTTCCGTATTTTTCCTTTAGTCGAGCTTCTATGGAAGCCAAACTTCTTTCGGACTCCTCCAGCAGTCGGACTTCTACGAAAGCCAAACTTCTTTCAGATTTCTCCTTCAGTCGAACTTCTACGAAAGCTAAACTCCTTCTAAATTTCTTCTTTAGTCGAACTTTTATGGGAGCCGAACTCCTTCCAAATTCTTCCTTCAGTCTGACTTCTATGAGAGCCAAACTCCTTCCAGACTCCTCCAATAGTCAGGCTTCTACATAAGCCGAACTTCTTTCAATTTTTTTTTTTAGTCGGACTTCTATGGGAGTCAAACTTCTTCTGGATTTCTCATTCAGTTGGACTTCTACGGAAGCCGAACTTCTTCTAGATTCCTCCTTCAGTTGGGCTTCTACATGAGCCAAACTCTTTTTGGACTCCAGCAGTCAGGCTTCTACGAGAGTCGAACTTCTTCTGAATTTCTCTTTCAGTTGGACTTCTATGGGAGCCAAATTTCTTCCAAATTTCTTCTTCAGTCGGGCTTCTATGGGAGCCAAACTCCTTTCGGATTTCTCCTTCAGTCGGGCTTCTATGGGAGCCAAACTCCTTTTAGATTCCTCCTTCAGTCGAGCTTCTACGAAAGCTGAATCTCTTTCGAATTTTTTCTTCAGTTGAGCTTCTACGGGAGCCGAACTTCTTCTGAACTTTTCTTTTAGATGGATTTCTACAAACGATTTCATTACTGAATGGTTACAATTATCATTTATCAGGACAGTTACGATTGTCATTTATCAGGATAATTATGATTATCATTTATTAGAATGATTATGATTGGCATTTATCAGGATGGTTATGACGATCATTTATCAAGATAGTTACAGTAAGCTCCGTCTATAAAAAGGGATCCTCCGAATACGTTTTCTCTAAGCTCTCTTCTTCTTCTCAAAATTCTGTTGAACTTCTCTCTGAGCACTTCATTTCTATTGGTCAGAAGAGCTAACTTGACCATCGAAGGATCTTATTGGAGCCACCACCACCAACTCTGAATGGAACTTTATTTTGTAGGTCACTGACGACGACCTCATCTTCCTCAACTCTAGCTCGATCCGACATCAACCAAATTTTGCACCAATAGAATTAGCGCTAGAAGGAGAGCCCTCTGTTTCTGAGATTTCTTTGATCTTAAAGGAGTGCGCAGCAGTGATCTCTCTTCTTTTTCTCTAAAGTTCTTTCCAAAAAAATGTCTTTCAAGAAAGCTTCGATCCGACGATCAACGACCTCTGCAGCCATATCCTATCCAGATACATCCACTCCAACTTTGATAACTCGAGCTCCATCTGCAGTCATGGTGGATGCGGAGCAGTTCAACCTACTAGTCCAATAGATTTGTGGTCTCGCGGAGGTGATGCAGGCCATACATCGATAGGCCCCGATCCAGTTCGATCGAAGCAGGCTTCTCCAGAGCCCCATGGTCTGGTATGAAAATGGTCGACCTCAACTATCTGACCTTTGATCTTTAGAAAGAAAAAGCAGATGATGGAGGACCCTTACTTGGACCACGACTCGACCTAGGGGAAAGCTTCGCATCCATTCCACCCGAAAATCCTGGAGATCAATGATCGTGAAGATCTCCTGGATCAAAGGTTCCTAGAAATGAGCCGACGAATCAAAGAGCTTCATCATACCTCCTCCTCACACGGTAACGATATTTACACTGACCCTTCTTTTTTTTAGAGGATTATGCAGGAACCAATCCCGTCGAATTTCAAGCTCCCGCAGTTTGAGAGTTATGATGAAACCATCGATCCGATCGATCATCTGAAGGCCTTTCGAATAATGATGTTGCTCCACGGTGCGCCAGATGCTATTTTGTGATGAATTTTTTCGTCCATCCTCAAGAGAGCCATCAAAAATTGGTACTCGGTACTTAAGTTGGGTACCATCTTTTTCTTTGATCAGATGAGTCATCAGTTCGCAGCTCACTTCATCAGTAGCCAACATCTACGTCGAGGTTCGAATTTCTTAATGAACATCAAGAGAAGGAGGGAAAATTCATCCAGATTTATATCATCTGATTTAATGCCACTGCATTGGAGGTCCGAAATATGAACCAATCAATCGCAATAGCCGCACTCAAGGGCGGCCTTCTGAAGAATGATCTGCTGTCCTTCCTAGAGAAGAAGTATCCCAAGGACTTTACCGATCTACTAGCTTATACTGAAGGTTTGCCTGAGCTGAAGAGGCTTTCAAGGCCAAGGACGATGAAGCCTTTGGTAAGCGACGAATTGATGAGTCGGGCGGGCCCATCATGGAAGAAAAGCTGAGCGAAGCTCGATCGTGCTTTCGAACTTTCTCTGAGTGCAAGCAAGTCCGAACTCCTCCTCGGGATCGGAGGTAGGGAAGCCTAAATAGAAGGGCACAGTGGGGTTTTTCCCAATGAAGATTTTATAACTATGTCCCTCTCAATGCTCCGAAAATCCAAGTGCTGATGAAAATCAGGAAGTAATTACCGAGACCAAAAAGGATGTGCTCTCATCCCAACAAGCGCAGTTCTAACAAGTTCTGCTTTTATCATCGTGATCATGGTCATGATACTGAGGAGTATATCCAACTCCAGGATGAGATCGAGGAGCTCATTAGATGAGGTAGACTAGGCCAATTCCTATAGCGATGGTCCGAAGGATGGAAAGATCGATCGAGGGCATTACCGTAGCCTGAGCCACCAAGGAGGAAGGATCAACAAGAAGATTGACCGCCTCTCGACATCATCAACATGATCTCGGAGGGGCTTCAACAAGGAGAAGCCGACAGATCCGAGGGATCAGTGAAGAGATGGAGAACTGAAGAACCTATAACCTTCACAGAGGCAGATGCTCTGGGGGTCCAATTTTCGTACAATGACGTGATTGTAATCTCTTTAAACATTGCCGACTATAATGTACGCCATATTTTGACAGATAATCGAAGCTTGGCCGATGTATTATTTTATGATGCTTTCTCAAAAATATCCTTACTCAATAACCACTTGAGGCCTATGAACTTTCTGTTGATAGATTTCATTAGCGATGCTGTACCAGTCGAGAGCATAATAACTTTGACTGTGACTGCAGGGCAATGCTCGAAGCTGATAAAAGCACAGATCGATGTTTTAGTCGTAAGGACTCCATTCGCCTATAACGCTATTCTCGACTGATCTGGTTTAAATGTACTTTGGACAATGGTATCAACTTATTATTTGAAGATGAATTTTTCGACGAGTTACGGGATCGAAGAGGTCAGAAGAGATCAAGCTCTGGCAAGGCACTGCTATTCAATCACCCTACATAAGGAAGAATAGTTCGACCCTTATCCTATTGACGAGCTGAATGTCCGCGATGATCTTACTGAGGAGCGGGACGAGCCTATGGAGGATCTCATATCTATGCCTTTAAACGATGAGAATGCGGAACACACTGTATAGATCGACTCCAACTTGGAAGATGAGGTTCGGAAGCAACTCATCACCTTCCTCAGGAAGAATGCGGACGTCTTTGCCTGGGCCCTAGTGGATATGCCAGAAATTGATGCCAAAATTATGGAATATCGACTGGCCATTGATTCGAAGTATCGATCGATAAAAGAGAAACTATGTAGCCATAGCTCGGAGAGAAAGCAAGCAATTGCAGAAGAAGTAAGCAAGCTTCTCAAAGCTGGGTTCATCCAAAAAGTCAACTATCCCACCTGGATCTCAAACGTGGTCCTCGTCAAAAAGTCAAACAATAAGTGAAGGATGTGTATAGACTTCAAAAAGCTGAACAAAGTCTGTCCAAAAGATAGCTACCATCTTCCCAAGATTGATCAACTAGTAGACGCAACCTCGGGCCATGAGCTCCTCACCTTCATGAATGCCTTCTCCGGCTATAACCAGATACGGATGGTGCCAGAGGATGAGAAAAAAACTATTTTTATTACTGACAGTGGTCTTTACTGTTACAGGGTTATGTCCTTTGAACTCAAGAATGTAGGGACAATGTACCAGCGTCTGATCAACAAAATCTTCAAGAAGTAGATCGACCATAATATGGAGGTATATGTGGATGACATGCTTGTCAAAAGTTGAATTTCTATAAACCACCTCGTCGATCTTGAAGAGACCTTCAGTGCACTTAGGAAGCACAAGATGAAGCTGAACCCGATTAAGTGC
Source organism: Cocos nucifera (assembly GCA_006176705.1). Classification (NCBI taxonomy): domain Eukaryota; kingdom Viridiplantae; phylum Streptophyta; class Magnoliopsida; order Arecales; family Arecaceae; genus Cocos; species Cocos nucifera. The sequence continues at coordinate 611,316 of QRFJ01001274.1, forward strand.
GCCTTTGGCGTGAGTTCAGAGAAGTTTTTGGGGTTTATGATTTTAAGATGCGGAATTGAAGCAAATTCAGAGAAAATTTGAGCTATTCAAGAGATGACTGCTCCAAAGACAATCAAAGAAGTTCAGCGCTTGATTGAAAAAGTGGCATTCTTAAATCGCTTCGTCTCGAGATCGATCGAGCGATGCATGCTCTTCTTCCAAATTCTCAAGTAACCAAAGAATTTTTGCTGGACGATGAAATATCAACAAAATGCCAACGGACATTTGAGGAGCTCAAAAACTACCACGGCTCACCTCCACTACTGGCAAAGTCCGAACCTGGAGAAGAATTATTCTTGTATCTAGCGATCTCCCCAGCGGTCTTGGCAGCAGTCCTAGTCAAGGAGGAAGCGAAGATACAGCGACTGATCTACTACATAAGTCGGGTCCTAAGAGATGCAGAGACCAGATACTCTAAGCTAAAAAAATTGGCTTACTCTCTTCTAATTGCTGTCAGGAGGCTCTGATCTTACTTTCAGGGGCACACTATAACGGTCCTCATGGATCAACCAATAAAGGCAGTCCTTCAGTGAATGGACGCTTTAGAAAGAATCGCAAAATAGACGATCGAGCTCACAAAATTCGATATCAATTATCGATCCCGACCATCGATCAAAGCCCAGATATTAGTAGATTTTATAGTGGAGTGTACCATTCTCGATGATGCCGAGCTTGAACAGAATGAAACCAGCGCTTTGCTGTCGAAATCGAGCCTTCCTGAAGAGATAGCCGATCTTTTCGAAGGTTTTTGGACTCTGTACGTGGATAGTTCGTCCAACTCTGTTGGAGCGGATGTGGAGTTGGTCTTAGTCAGCTCCGAGAGAGTTGTCGCTGAGTATGCGCTGCGCTTCGAATTTTCTGCGACTAATAATGGGGTCGAGTATGAAGTACTGATCGTCGGATTAAAAATTATAAGAAAATTAAAAGTAGATCGGCTTCAAGTCTACAGCAATTTTCAATTAGTGATCGACCAAATAGTGGCAGCTATGAAGCACGAGAGAAAAGTATGATGAAATACTTGGATAAAGTAAAGGACTTGACTCCGGCCTTCAGCTGTTTCGGCATTAGATAGATTCCGAGGGCAGAAAATATAAGAGCCGACTTCTTCTCTAAGTTGGCCACTTCAGTTCCAGCCGAACTATCTAAAGAAGTATTTTTTGAGATCCTGAAGTGTCCAAGCCTAGAGAAATCACCAATCATTTTGCAGACAGAACTTGAGCCAAGCTGGATCGATCCGTTGGTTGCCTACCTCAAAGAGGGAGTCATTCCTCATGATCCGAAAGAAGCTCGAAAATTCAGGAATCAAGCCTTTCGGTATGTTTTGTACGAGAGCAGATTGTATAAGAGATCATATTTTCTACCGCTGCTGAGATGTTTCTGACTTTCAGAAGCCAATTTTGTATTATGAAAAATGCACGAGAGAATTTGGAAAAGTCAATATTAATTATTCTTGCCAATTAACCTTCTCAAACTGTTTTGTCTTGCAGCATATTTTCAGGATTATCGCATATACAGAGAAAGACTAATCCAATTCAATACCGAAAGGTTTTGTTGAAGCAAGAAGAATATAGTTATACATTAAAGAAGCTGCAGAGGAGCATCCCGATGAGCTCATAATTGGTATTTCTGAAGAGGGGGTTTGTGAGGGTATGGTATTGTTGGACGCATAACCTTATGAAAGAGTTGACAAAATCAATATCTAGAAAGAAAAACTTCTGCATAATATACGATGGATGATTGAGTAAGTGACGGTGTTGGGTGATGAAGCCTGCCGTTTATCAACTCATGGGCACAATGCTGGCCATTTGAGCATGGGTTTGTCCGATTATTTTTCATGGAACATTTGTATTTTTGTTAGCAACCAAAGTATGATGCAGATCCAAATATCTCAAGGTGTTTGATCTACAAGGTGTTGCAGTTGTGTGTCTTGATGGGGTGATGATCTATTCAACTCTAATCACCAATAGCAAGGTAAAGAAAAATATAAACTAGCAGTAAACAAAACAAGAAACGCTAAGAAATAGCAGTGAAGGGATAGATGATCATGCTCCAGCAACAACTTGCGACTGTAATATAAAAATGAGGATGCGGAGCAGAGAAGTTGTTCATGAGCTTGCTCATATATTCAGCTAAAAATTCATCATTGTTAAGATTAAAAAAAATATACATTCATAATATTTAATATATATATATAATTTATATTTATTTTTTAAATTTTTAAAAAAAACTTATATAAGTAGATTGTATTTCCAGTATAACATCCATATATAATTTAAATAATTTTCCAAAAATAAATAAATAAAAATTTTGAGAAAACCAATGTTTTTGTTAAATTTTTTAATTAAATTAATTATGAATTGAAATTTGACTCCAAGAGCCATATTTTCTATAGCGTCTACGGTGTGGTAGGCGGGCATGAGCACCGCATGCGGTAATTGATTCTCTTGTGGAGTCCGGATGAAATTGAAAGTTAAAAAAATAATTTTTTTAGAACACCACATGTCGGCTTCATACGAGTGTTAATCATCATGCATGATATCATGTCATATCACGTGTGGTGTAGGAAATATTTTTCTTGGCTTCAAAGCAAATAAGCTGATCCAGTGAGTACTAAGCCGTCCGTGGACAAAGATTTCTTAGCAGTCACCGACTGGAAGTTTGTTAGAAAAGATGTTTCAACCAATGTTAGTACAAGAATCTGCGTCCAACGTTTCTGCATTTCTTATCAAAAAGATTCTTTTATTCTCTCACCAAAAACAAAATGTCAATTATTCTTTCCAATTCCAACCAAGAACCGTAGCCACAGCTTTTTGTGAGCGTGCCATCACCCTCCGTCATTCGCATGGCCGGCTTTACCTTTATTCCAAAATAATATTTAAACGAAAACCAACCCATCGTGGATAACTTGTAATTGGGAGCGAACGTCCCAACTTCGTATGGATTAAAGGTCAAAATATATTTAAATTTAATTATACACGTCACGATCAGCTCATAATTGATTCAAATATATTTATACTATAGTATTTTATAATTTATATAAGCCATGAGTAAAATTTGCTCAAATAACATTTCTGTCAACTCAAAATTTCATCCCAAAAAATTAATCAAAAAATATTATTTATATTTTTTATTTTATATAAATATTCAAAATCTATCTAATATATAATTAATTATTATATATTTATATACTCAAATTTTAAGTGTATTAAAAAAATATATTTTTTTAATAAATCATGAACAATCTGTGTATAAATTATCTTATCAAACAACTTTTCTACCTACCACTGCGATTAAAATTACACCATTGGCGGCCCTACCCATGTGGTTGGATTGTATATTGTTTGGGAGCTTTAATCAAGTGGCCCGTAGCATCACTTGGGCACCTCCACATGGAGTATTCTTCCCGTTGATTCTCTCGCGATAGAAAATATCTTGTAGAAGGTTTTTCAAATTTTAGATATTTTAAGTTGATAAAGATAGAATTGGTTAATAAAGTTTTGTTTTTTTTTTTTTTTTTGTTCTTTTCTTGGTTAGAGGGTTGAGGTTGATTCTTTGGAGAAAAATTAAAAGTGGCATGAAGTAAATCTCTCAAGATGTTTGATTTTTAATTACAGAAATTTCTAGTCATGTAAAACATTAAACAATTTAGATTTTACAATCCCTGTCATCTAATTTGGTGAGATTGTAAAATCTTTTCTTTTCCATTTTGTATGGACGATACACATGATTGACTAATCATATACATGAACATACCTATAGCCCAGTGAAATGGGCCTTCTCTTCTAACCATCCGATCCAGGTTCAAACTCGATGGACGTAGAGGCTTCAATTAAATGTTAGACTTAAATGATCTGTCGGGAGCCCTTCCTCACTCCATTTTTTTGTATCAAAAAAAAGAAGAGAAAAAAAAGAGGAGGTTGCTATGCCGAGAGCCCCTCCTCACTCCATTTTTTTTGTATCAAAGAAAAGAAGAGAAAAAAAAGAGAGAGAAAAAACCTGGATCTAACCACCTTTGTGCACCCCTAAAAAATATCCAATTTTGTCAAATAATCTATGTAGACCATGTATATGATATCACATAAACTTTTAAAATATCTCCATTTCACCTCCTTTGGCTTTTAGATATCATCTAAGGTTTTCGTATGTCTGCATCCTACTCTACGATTTTCAGCTATTGGATATCACTTAAGCTATGGCAAATCCTAAGCTTAGACCAAGTTTAGACCAGAGCGAGCTCATGCCTACAAGCCAAAAGAAACCCTAAACTTGACCTAGCTTATTGACAACACTAAGCCTACATGGCATGGCTCATTCAAGCTCGGCTTGTTTATGTACACCATGTTGCTGCTCCCTAGAAATTCTCATGGCTGATTCAAGCTAAGCTTTTCTACATGGCATGGCTCATTGAAGTCTACAAGGCATGGTTCATTCAAGCTCAGCTTGATTCATAGAAACTCCACACTGATGGCCAAGGCCTAGAGATCCCCATGGAACTTTCGTGGTAGCTATCGTTGAAAGCAATTGTCCAACCTTGCTTTCGGTTTTAGCCAAATGTGAGTCCATCTGCTAGGATTGGTACGTGATTCAAGAATATTTGCACGTAAAAGGGTTGAAGTCTTTTTAGTTTTTTGATGGTAGTAAAAGGATCTGAAGTGATTAAGTTTGTCTGCACTTATTGAGAACCAACTTGAGCGGTCCATCGGCTTGTGAACCTTGGTCATCTCCTGGGTTCTTTACGACAACCGGGGCCCATATAAGTGCTTTGCGTTCTTAAACTGCCATTCATACAGCATGTTATGCATGAACCGTAAAAGCTCGCCTTATCTTTTTGGATTATCTAAAAAGGACATTTTCAATCAATCAGATATGGTCCCTCGTTTCCAAAAGTCTTATGTGGTGGTTCAGTTGAGTGGACCGTTGGGTGGTGGAGGGATGGCAGCCTTTCTTTCTCATCCATCTTGGCAGCAACAGATTGAGGTGATCACATGGGGTGGTCCTCTCGAATTGGATTACTCAACCTGAGGTGGCATGGAGACATTTGAGGTGTATATTGGCCGGGACATGTGATCAGCAATAAAATGAAAGAAAGAAACGAAGTTCCTTTCACACAGAAGTAGAGAGAGAGAGAGGAAAGGAAGCAGCTTCTTGGTTCAAGCCGGGTGCGGGCAGCGGGCCTTTTTTTAAGTCATGCCTGTAACTTTCACCGGGTCCATTGGAAAATTGTCCATGCGTCAACTAATTAGCGCATGCTATAATATTCAATGTGAATGCAAATTAGCCAACGAATTTAGCTTGAGGCAATGAAAAGATTGATGTGTGTGTGTGGGTTAAATTAGGCATAGAAATTTTGAGAAAGAAAGGACGAAGCATATAATCTTCCATTGCTACTTGAAAAAGAAGATATATTTCCGGTGCACAAAAAGCACTTCAAGAAATCTGTCTTTCGATCAATTGCTTTTCCTCAACAGTCATTTGGTTCCTGATCCATCCACACTCTTCGACCTTGTATATCCTTTAGATTGAATTAACTTTGCAGAATCAAGCTTGCTGGCTCCATTTGTTTACCATGAAACGTGACCTTCTTTCATATCGAGTAATTAAATGCAGCGATAATGACTGTCGTTTTCTTTTTTTCCTTTTGGAGAGAAGAAGTGATAGCAACTCGACCACCTTTGGGAAACTTTTACATAATCATGTGCTTTGTCTGATCTCAAACTTGGCATAGGATGCTTCGACAAAGACTAGATTAAAATTCTCTTTCCATTTGTTTTTCATAATTTTTTAGCTCTAATAATGTTGGAGCTTCCAGCCTGTTATCAGTAATTAAAAAGATCGCTAAACCCAACAGACAAATAGCAACAACTATGGAAGTCCTCTTTTTTTTCCTAGCAAACAAACCAGGGAAAAAAAAATTGTGGCCAAAATGTGTATATGGTTGGAAGATTTATCCAACGTACTCATATTTCAACCACATACTGCGAATGGCTGACTTATGATCGGGGATCACTATCGTGATTCGCAAGCCAAGCACTTTGCACTTCCTTTTCTTATATTGCCACATCATTCGGATGAGGTGACTTCTCTTGGCCAAACACTATTCCTGTCACTGGAGGATTCTTGGCTGCCTTGCAGAGCTTCACGGTTTAGTCCCTGACAATTTCGAGCCCATTCGTTGGGTGGTGACACAAAATGAACTCTTCTGTATATATTGTAGAGGTTTGATTGTCTGACAGCAAAATGGATGATGAAGATTCGTAGGGGAAAATGGACCAGTAACAGATCATAATTGTCCAGAGATAGTGGCAAATTCTTTCCCTATTCTTTTGGGACCTTGCAGACCATACAAGAATTGGGTGCCTGATCACTATTTTGGGGCAACTAAAGGTAAAGCATTGGTTTCCTATTTATACAAACCTGTCTTCTTTCCTTGTGACTAAACATTAAGACAGTTTTTTTTTTCTAGTGTTGGTCTTATGGAGAGAATTAGACAATATTATAAGGCCATCACAAACGTGAGTGCTCATTCTATTCTTTATAGGTAAGCATTGGAGGAAAACTTGGATAAAATGAAGAACTTTATATCGAGTGATGGACAAGATGACATTTTTCTGTGCTTTTTTTCAGAAGCAAATTTACCTGGATACAATTAATATCTTCTTGTTGACATATGAAACATTGAGCCTTTTGTAATTGCCTTCTCAGTATGTTAATATGGTCGGCCTAGGTTGACTGTTGTCATTATTGTTATGGTTTATGTCAATAAATTGTGATAGGCTTCGGCCTAATTCCTTTCCCTCAAAAAGACAAATTTAGTGTTGGGCTAGATCCTTTGTCAAATGATTTAGTCGGCCACTGGCTGTTATTTAGAAAGTTTATTTGGCAATCCACATTCTATGTCCTCAAGCAAGAGAGCAAAAAGCCTTTTTTGCTTCCTTGCTGCTGTTCATTTGTTACATCCAACATTGACGCTTGGTAGAGTGGGAACGAGAGGAAGGGTGCGAAGGGGTCAATGTAACATGTAGTTTTATGTTGCTGTTGAACACCTCTTTCCCAAGCCAAGTTCAGAAACTTTCAACATCTAAAGTAAATGCAGAATTGGATTTGAAGCAGTAGTCAGGAACTAGTTTTGACATCAGAATTGACATATTCCAACCTCTTAGAGTATCATGTTGCATGGTGAAAATAATATCTTTCAAAGTGATTTAGTCCAAGTCTATACCTCGATCGAGAGCAAAACAATGTTGATAGCATTGGTTCTCATAGGCAAGCAACAATGTAACCGCGTGAATTACATTTCACCTTTCTCAAATTTTTTCCCCACATGAATGAGATGTTGCTCTCGTATCAAGAGAGGATTGCTCATGTTTCATGTGACATGCAGGTGGCTTTCATTTTAATTGCTAGTTTACATCTAATAGCTTTCAAGTATGAAATGCTTATGCTACAGCTAACACAATGCAATCTTGTTCGCGATAGCTTGCGCAGGTCCTTATATATATATATTTTCATTTAAGTTCTGGTATTCTCTCTAGGCTAAAAGATCTAAATCCATTCAAATTCAATGATGAGCACACCACAATTAGCTCATAGTCAATTCAAATGGGTCCATACTATAATATCCCTTGGTCCATGTAGGTTATAGGTCAAATCCACTTTGATATTATTTCATCATAATTTATGATCTCACTCAAAAAAATTAGTGAGAAGATATTTTTTAAATTTCTTAGTCATGTGTACATATCCAAGATCTTTTCGAAAAATAACAAATGATGTGGAACTAAACATAAGATTGCATAGATCTTCAAAACTACTACAAACAAAGTGATATTGGAATAATTTTGATGAAACACGTGTAGGATAAAAAAAAAATGCTTATGTCTTATGATGCTAAATTATGTGGGACTTGTGTAAGAGGGTATGCATTTCGATCATACAAGTTGTTTTCGTGTCATGGCAAGGGAAAATTTGTGGCTCAACTCGCATAATTTGGCAAGAGCATGGTTGATTGAATCATAATTTGCTACACCAGCATAAGGTGGGTCCAAGGAACCTTTTGCCTAATTGACTTGTGCCCTCGTGTGATTTGAGCGAAGGCATTCTTTCCAACACCAATCAGAGATCTCGTTGCTTCTCTCCATGTGATACACACCAAGTCACCAGCACATCACAAGGTCATCGTTTATTATTTTATATTTTCAGGCTAAAATTGACGAAAATGATCGGAAGTTTCACTTCATCTCCAACTAAGAAGCTATACTTGGCCCCTTTTGTTACGGACAAGGGAGTAGAGATGTATTAAAGCAAAGAGTCCCAATAGATTTCCAGATATATACCGTACAACATTAGCTGTGCTGTTCCCGGACGCCATCTCCGCCTCTCTTTCCTGCACCCCCCAGGTTTCCGCTTGCCTTCAAATTAGAAACGAAAAAATTAGAAGAAACGTGATTAGGGTTTTACTTGAGCGGTTGCTTCCTTTGGAATACCCCCCTCCACGTTCCTCGCAAGAAACCCTGTCTTTGTTCTCCTTTTGATCACATAGACGCGGCTTTTGCTGGGGATTTTTCTGATATTTTTCGTTGATCGATCGAGGCCGGGAATAAATAGTCTCTTCCCGTTCCGGAGTCACCGTCGGAGGTCTCGAAATCATCGAAAGGGGCGATCTTCCGGCCTTTCTTGATGTGTTTTTAGGGCTTCCCGTGGGAAATTCGGGCTTCATCGACTTTTTCTTGGGGAATTTTTGCGGAAAGTTTGCTTTTTCGGTGGTTTTTTCTTGCTGGAGTTGAAGGGATTTAGGTTTCTGGATCGGGAATTGGCTGTTTCGGGGGTTTTCTGTAGCAGGACTTGGAAAAAATTGGATTTTTGGCGGTGGGTTCGGCTCGCTAGGGTTCCGGTGTTGGGGGAGGCGAGGGGTGAGGGAGAAAGATGAGCTCTGGTTCGACGGTCACCACCACCACGGATGATTTTGTCCTTGGGAGGAAACTTCTGGTCCACGTTGCCGAGAACGGGCACAGCTTTGAGTTCGAGTGCGACGGCTCCACCCTCGTCGAGGCCATCCAGCGCTCGATCGAGGCCCTCTGTGGCGTCCGCTTCTCCGACCAGCTCCTCCTCTGCCACAAGACCTCGCTCGACTCGCAGCAGCCGCTATCATACTACAAGCTACCGCAGGATGATCGCGAGGTCTTCCTCTACAACAAGGCCAGGCTCCACGCCAACTCCCTTCGCCCGCCTCCTGAAGCCATCGATGTCCCCGAGGCCGCCATCCCTCCTCCACCATCTCCAACTCAGGAGACACACCCTTTGGATAACGCCGCAGATCCTGCCCTTAAGGCATTGATTTCCTACGAGCGGCAGTTCCGCTACCACTTCCAGCTTGCCAATGCGGTGTATGGATGCACCCTGGCAAAGTTTGAGGTATGCAAGAGGTTATTAAGGGAGCAGCAGGTGCAGGTTAGGGCATTGGAGACTGCCCAGGCCAATCTGGATCATACGTATCGTAAGCTGCAGCAGAGGTATACAGAATTCATTAGGTGTTTCTCACAGCAGCACCGGAGCCACTCGGACCTCTTGGCTAATTTTGAGAGGGATGTGGAGAGACTTGGGATGCAGAAGCTCCATCCAAGGCTTCAGTCTGAGGTTCGCAAGTGTTTGCTTGATCTTGTGAAGGAGGATGACCTGCGGAAGTGGGCGGACATCTGCTTGAACTCCCACAGGCAGTTTGAGGCTAAGGTCTCACAGCTAAAGACGAACTTCTGGGAGCTGAAGAGAGGGGTGGAGGATCTGTCCTCCATTATGGATTCAGCTGCTTGCAAAGATTTAGAACTAGTGATAAGAGACCACCAAAGGATTCTTAACGACCAGAAAAGTACAATGCAGTCTTTGAGGTTAGTGTTTAGTTGAGCTCTCAATCTACCATTCATCTAATTCAGAACCTTTTATGGTCTGGCAACATTTAGTATCATTTTACTTTCATATTGATTGTGATCTATGCTTTGTTCATATTTGGAAATCTCCTTTTCACTTAGAAAGATTCGGTATTCATTTATCAGTGTGGATTCTGCTGCTCTTTAAAATTGATAACTCAGTCAAATATCCAACATAAAGAGTTTCAGCATATGATCTCAAAAGAGGAACCATGGTTTGGTCCAACCTTGTGTGGGTTTGGGTTACCGTATAAAATTGCTTAATTGGTTGTTTTAGGAATTCAGGTGTTAAATGTGCTTGGGCAAAATTTATTTAGTCAATTATAATGAGTTAGATTCCTTTAATATATTCACTTCTCTGTGGAACTAAAGAAATGAATTATGAACATCCCATTTTAAAGACCCCTGGTTAGTAATCTAGTGCTACACATTGTTCCATTTGGCTCAATTGAGTTAATTTTCTTTTTGATTTTTTTTTTTTTGGAACTACTAAGAGAAGAAAGCTGAATTCGGTATGAGGGTAGGACTCAAACCCAGGTCACTAGTTGGTGACTTTACCAAGTGGATTAGTTGGCACCCCATTATTGAATCTACTGGTCCAGTCTTGAGTCCAGGTTTTTGAATTATGGCTAAAGTTCTCTCTCTCTCTCTCTCTCTCTCTCTCCCTCTCTCTCTCTCTCTATATATATATATATATATATATCAAACACTTTAAGCCATGTACAATATATTAAGTGGTTTGTATTTTCATTTTTGAACCACCACCATTGGATTTGGTCCTGAATTTTGTGTATTAATGAACTCTTTTTTAATCTGTTTACTTTATAAGTTAAGCAGTTGGCTCTAATGATATCTTCTTCAAGAAATGTTTGAAAGTATGCGTGCAACACCCACCCACCCACAAAGATGCAGACACGTGCATGTGCACATAATCTTGCCTGAACTTTCCTAGTCCATTTGCGAACAGCCATCCTTTTTGTTTTGTTTGATATATACCTTTCTCTTCTTCTGACATAAATATTTAAAGCATGCGTTGGATTTTGTGTACTTTCCATGCAGTAAAGATGTCAACACTGCAATGAAACTAGTGGATGATTCATCAAACCGCCAACCATCTCCATCACTTCGACCTCATGATGCAGTTTCAGCTCTTGGTCGTATGTATGATGTCCATGAGAAAAGTCATCTTTCAAATGTGCAGAATTGTGATCATACAATATCAAAGTTACTAGATAAATGTAAGGCTAAGAAAAATGATATGAATCTGTTAGTGCATATTAGTATGCAAAAGGTCAAATCTGTCCAGACCAGCATCAAGGACATGATGAATGAGCTACATGCATTCCAAGAGGTTATGGGATATCAAGAGAAGGAATTTGAGAATCTAAAATTTGTTAATGGAATCAGTCAGGGATATAGGGCTTGCCTTGCTGAAGTAGCAAGGAGAAAATCTTCATCGAAGTTGTACATGGGTCTAGCTGGACAGGTGGCTGAAAGGCTTGCAACTGAGAGGGAGTCTGAGATAAGAAGACGAGAGGGGTTCCTCAGAACATGGAGTAAATACATACCACATGATATTTTAGCATCTATGGGATTGTTTGATTCTCCAAGTCAGTGTGATGTTCATGTAGCTCCTTTCGATACAAGTTTGCTGGAAATTGATGTTGTTGATGTGAATCGGCTTGCACCTCAATTTTCTAAATCTGAGAGGAATGGAGTACCAAAAGGTTGCTTAGGCATGCCTAGTGATAACTGTAACATGGCTAAATCCCAAGAAAATCCAGTGCATACTGGTGAGAGAATTGACTTTCAAGAACTTCTTGAGGGTTGTGAGTCAGTTGATATTGCAGGAACAAGCAAGATGGAAGTTGAGAATGCATGGTTAAAAGCTGAACTTGCTTCTGCTATTGCATTAATCTGTAATTTCAGTGCAGAAATTGGATATGACTCCATAAATGAAGGTCAAATGGATGATGTGTTGAAAACCATACAGGAGAAGACAACTGAAGCTCTGCACTGCAAGGATGAGTATGCCAAGCATCTTCAGTCATTGCTAAACTTGAAGCAGGAGCAGTGTTTGTCTTATGAAAAACGCATCCAAGAGCTTGAGCATAGATTGTCGGATCAGTACTTGCAAGGACAGAAGCTTTCAGCCTGTAAAGATGCCTCTGATTCCACCCTTTTGGCTATAAAGACTGATGACTACAAGTCAGAAATATATGGAGATGGGGATGCTCATATGCCTTATGTATCAACCATGCCTATGGATGAGGTTTCTTGTACTTCGGCGTCAATGGACCCAAAACTTGATCAGATTACTGGACAACTGAGCAAACCTGGAGAAGGTGGAGATGAAAATATGGCAGATATTCTGGGCACACTAAATATGCAGTCAGTCGATTCTGAACATGCTATGGATTCATCAATGCAGGAACCACCTCGTGATGAACATCAAGTTGGTGATATTGACAGGGAAGTGAAAATGATGATGCCACAATTGATTGTGACGAATGATTCTTCAGATGTCAGCTCAGGGGTACCTCTGGACATGTTACCTTGTGGAGCAGCTGCTGAACCAAGTATAGAGTCAAAATCTAGAGGTAGCCATGTACTGGACTTGCAAAATGCCCTGGCAGAAAAGTCAAACAAGTTGAATGAAATGGAAAACAAACTCAAATCTGTTATGGAGGAGGTCAACTCTCTTACAAGGGAAATGGAAATCAGCCGAAATCTTCTTGATGAATCTCAGGTAAAAAGAATTGAAAGGGTGATTGCGTAGATTTTATTTTCTATTAAAAAAATCCATGCAGAAAGGTGCATCCTGTTATGAATGTTTATATCTTTATGAGCCCTTTTTATTTTTGCAAATATAAGGATTTGATGTAAGGCAATCAACATCATGAGTGTTTTACAAAATTTATATTGATTGACACTAATCATATGACTATTCTTTTTTTGTCCCCACCTAAATCGCTGCTCCAGCAATAGTCAACCCAGAAGCTGCAAATGATATTCTGGGTCAGAAATCGCAGAGCACTTTAGGTAGCATTCTATCTGAATGCTCGAAAGATGTTGTTATGGCCACATATAACCAACATAGGCACAGTTGGATTGATTTATGCATTTTTGTGCCCTCAAATCTTTTCAATGAAATGCCAACTTGGAAAGTTTTTCCTCCCTCATTTGTATTGCCCTCAGTGCAAGGGACTGCTTTTTGCTTGTCATAGTTTTGCAGCTGTCATACCTTTGTATTTTAAAGTATCTTTTTTTTGTGGTCCCTTTTGTACTTTTGATTGTCCAAATTTGTATTCTTAATATTATAAGTTATATATTCTTTCCCTCCTGTTCGGGAAACCATTTGAACTCCCTATTTGTTTGCCAGGATTAAGATGAAAGGATAAGCATTTAGGCTGTGTGCTATTAATAAGGATTGTCGACAATCTAATGTTGTAATTATTTTGATTTACCTATTGTCATTCTTGATGCAAGTTATGCCCTTTCCTGCGCCCTTCTTTGTATCAATTCTTGACTATTCCTAATCAGCACACTTGGAGGCTAGAGACATGCATAGAGACAAGAGTGCTCCTTTCTTCTAATCATTCTGTTAATTCTTCAGGCCTATAGATAGGACATAGGGTGGAGAGTCCCTCCCCCCCCCCCCCCCCCTTCTGGTGGGTCAGGGGCAGTGGTGCATTGGGAGACCATTTGCTTATCAGCTTCTTTCAAGTGCATATGGAGATTGTAAAGTATGCCATGTCTGCTTTAGAGTGAATGGGTTTTTCTTACTTTTTCCCCGTTTTTGCTCCTGCAGGGTGGGTGGGTGTTTTTCCCTCCTTTTTTTCTTTTTCTTTCTTTTTTCTTTTGGGGGGGGGGGGGGGGGGTTGCTTGATAAAATGTGTGCCATAATGTGGTATATTTTGTAGATCATAGTAAAGCATGTTTGGTCTGTCATCCAACCTTCTTTTCAGGTTATGTCGATCATGTATTATATATTGTACATGGGTTACATCCCGTTAATATAATTTTACATTGATTATATCCCTGTTAATATAATTTTTGACACAATGAGTCCTTGGTATCTGCATGTGGCAATATTATTCCATGTAAATGACCTTCAATTAGTATTTTTTGCTGCACTCCCAAACCAGGACCCTTCACAAGTCAATGTGCATGTGCAAACATGTCATTTATAGATTTAGTTATGCATTAATAATTATACATATCTTCCTGATTTCTTGATCTATTCATTTATTAATGGTTTTTTTGGTGCTCTCACAACTTTGTGAAGCAGATGAACTGTGCACATTTGGAAAATTGCCTGCATGAAGCAAGAGAGGAAGCTCATACTAATCAATGTGCTGCTGATAGAAGGGCCTCAGAATATAATGCTTTGCGTACCACTGCTGTAAAAATGCGTTGTTTATTTGAAAGGTTTCGTAACTGTGTAACTGCTTCAGGTGTTGCTAATTTTGCAGATGCGTTGCATTCTTTAGCTATTTCTTTGGCCAGGTACTCATGCCTAATTATTTAATGACATGAACTATATTTGGTGTTTAATGACTATTTTATATCGTCCTATATCTTTAAGTTTGTCAATCTGCAGTTCATATTATTTTGCTTGCACAATAATCAGTTGCTCAGGTATTCTTGCACACTAAATTATATTTCAACTTCAACTATCTGTGTTGTTTGATGCCCATATTTTGTTATCAGGCATATGTTTCTTTAATGGAATTTTTATTTAGGTCCTTATTTACTGTTTTCAGCACCACATTATGCTGGAATTTGTTTTCTGTCTAGTGGAATATGGAAGCTTGGATATATTGTTTATCTGTTAGATTTTATGATGATAACTAGATGCATGCTATCTAAAGCTAATAAGCACCACTATTGGTGCACATATATGGCCAAAACATAGGAAGCTTTGTGTTGTGTCCATCTGAAAATCTACCTTTAATTAAAAGCTCAGAAGATACAAGGCAACAAATTGTAAAATGAATTCTTTCATTCGAACAAGTAAACCATACTCTGTTAAGATGCTGATTTCATGCTCTTGAGGGTCTCTGCATAAGGTTCCACATAGATAGATCTGGGTTCAACAGACCCAGATTTGGACCTAACTGAAGTATATTTTTAATATTTTAATGAAATAGGTTATGTCTTATTTATTTATTTATTTGCTATGCTTCACTTTTGAATTATTAGGACCTACATTGTTTTTTCTAAGGCATGGTAATAACAGAATGGATTAAGCATGTAGCTACTGAACCACTTGATTTGCATATGAGATTAAAATTCATGGATGCTTGTTAATGAACCAAAAGGTTCAGATATTTTGATGCATCAGAGCAACACTACTGGCAAAACCTGAAGTTTTGGGGTCCGGATAGAATTCACCAACTTTTGAAGAGCCATGGAAAGGCTGGGTATTGCTTAATGAACGTACTTTAGTGACTTCTAAAGTGAAAAAGCACTTCTTTTAAAAAAGAATAGTTTCGAAATATGGTCTGGAAAGTGCTCATACAAGAAGACAGCCAGAAAAGTGCTTCTAGGAGAAGCTAGAAAACCTAGCTTCTGGGTTATCCTCGTCTCACAAAGCTGAAGCAAAACCAAAGATGCCCTAGAGGAACTTCAAAAGGAGAAAGAGAATGCCCTTCTGTAGCAATGACCACTTTGTGGCATCCTTGTTTGTGTTGGCACATATAAAGTAGAGTGGTGCCCACTTGATGTGGCACTCGTCTTAGTTGGCCAGACCCTTTGGCCAACAGGACTTTACAGCAGCGAAATGGAACCAAAATAAGCTCTGACTGCACTAAAGAAGGCCCTTGAAAGGATGTTATCTCATTCATAGTTACCTACAATAACTTTTGGCTGTATTGCTGGAACTCGGTTTTGATCAATCTTATTGATGTCAACACAACATGACACTGAAACTGGTGAAGGACCTGGCTCTAGACATGGCTTTGAAAATGGTTGTGTTGTATACCTCCTTGTCCAGAGCAATGTAGAGTTTCCTAATTTTTTCAGCATAATGCTTGATGGAATTTGTGGGGGAACAAAGCTTGTAAATTTGGTAAGTAGGACTTTTGTCTAGGTTTTGTAGTTATTGAACTTTAAATAGGGAATACTAGTGCATTTCTATATGTTTATTCATCTAATTCACCAACCAATTTTGGGTGTGGATTTAAGTTACATTGTTTGGGACTTGAATTAATTGGTCAACTACTGAAACTGGGATTGACATTTGCATGCTAAAATTACCATGGTGTAAAGGAAAAAAAATCAGGAAATGCAAAATCTTATTGTTGAAAATTTTAATGTTGGGATCAAATTGACCCTTTATATCATTTTGCTATTAGAGATTTTGGTTCTGCCAAGTTTTCTTGTATTGTACATTCCAATGTAGAAGGTGGGATGGATTTTAAACAGTGTGTCGCTTGCATTTCTTTACTGAAAGGCTTCGTCTTGTCTCATCTCCTTGACAATATAAAGCCATCTTCTCAACATGTCTCTTTGGTAAAAATAGTGTTCAAGTTATCCAAACATGTGCACTTAGATGAAGATCCTAACAAAAAGCAAGACTAAAGATGAAGTCTTTATTCAAGGCCATATATTGTTAATTAAGAGGCTCTTCCTGATGAAGTTGTTCATCCTACTTTTGATTCTTGAAGAATGGTGAAGTATTAGAAGAGAGCCATGGTTAAAGGTTACATGATTATGCTGAAGAACAAGAGAAATTCTTGAATGAAATTAGACACAAAAATTGATTTATGAAGAAGGAAGATCTTACATATTATAGGAGTTGACACGGAGGAAGTAGAAGGCATGCTTTCAACTTCACTGCTGTCTAAAGAGATCTTGGAAGGTTGTACCAGATGGAATTTTGGTATCGATTGAGATGCAACTTTGCATCTTATGGTAGACATTCATTATAAAGTACATATTAAATGAAAGCTTAGTGATGGAGGTATAGGACTTGCATCAATGAGTTAAAGACAAGTTCAGACAAGTTTGTGCATAGGAGAACTGGTATGCAGTAACCTGAAATTGTATCATTGTTAGAACACCAAATGAATACATGAATTACAGAAAATGATTGGGTTAAATTGACTTTGGAGAGGACTTCTCTCATCATTGTAGATGTTGAGGCACCACAAGCGTATTCTAGCTAGAAAATTATTTCTAGAAAAATTATCTCTTTTATGGTTTTCTTCTGCAATTGCTCTAAAGAGTTCCAGTAGGAGGAGGACTCCTATTTAAGATAGTTAGGACATCCCTACTTCTGTGACAAAGTTCTCCATGTAAATTTGTGTTGGTATCGGCATTGGGAGGTTATAGCATGGAGTTTGCATGTAATACACATTTTGCTGCAAGCTACAGAATTCCATATTTTTCAATTTCACTGAAAAAATAAAAGAAGGTTGATGCTGGAAGCTATCAAATGAGCCTATTGTATAACCCATCATGTATGAAGGTTAGGAAATCAGCCAGAATTTAAGTTCTAATTTGAGATGATACTTTTTCTTCAATTCATGTTTCATCTACTTAGTTTACTAATATAAAGTCATCTTTTGGTGGGATAGAAGTTCAATCATAGTTACCAGAAGCGGGTGCAAGCGCAGAAGCAGGTTTAAGTGCGGGCATGGTGAAGCGAGTCTCTTTAAAAAAAATTTCGATGAGGGAATTTTTAGGGAGGGGGTGCGGGGACAATATTCTAGAGAGATTCCGATATGGGTGTGCTATCTTAAGTTGAAGATTCCTGCTACTAAGAGTTTGATAGTTCTATACCTTGAAAAAGATAGACAAATGTTGAACTTATTTGTTGGAATTAACTTTTATTCACTGAGTTCTTTAATGCGATCACTTTTTCTTGAGGGGAAGGGAGGGAAAGAACCCCTCGCTGTGGGAAATTTATAAAAGCATAGAAAGTGAGAAAACATATCAGGGGTAACCACTACGTTACGTCAAACTATCTGGTCACCCCAGTTGTTGAACAAAGCTAATGCCAGTTGAAGAATGAGCAAAACAGCTGATTGCTTCCTTATGAGAATCCTGTTGTTTCTTTCCTTCCAGACTGCCCAGCAAACTACCATAGAGAGTTGTTCCCAAACCCTTTGGAACTTTAGCTTATACTCTATTTGGTATCCATTTTGACTAGAAGGAACTATCCGTAGCAGCATGGCCTTTGAAACCCAAGCAGTTGGTTCCCATGCTCCTTGCATCGCCCGGAATTCAACCAACTCTCACAGTTCCAGTCACCTGATATTGAGTTGAATATCAAGTTTGAATTATTGCATTGGTTCAACTCTATTGGAGAAAGGCCTGGTTTGGCAATTAGTGGAGTGATGGGAACAAGTTTCAGGCGTGGGCTAGATTCACATTAGGCATGTCCATGGAATTATGAGCTACGCTTCCCACTGGCAACATGAAATTAAGTCCTTTGCTTTATTTGTTGTGGATATCAATGTGTATGCTATAAAGTTGAATTGCTATGAAAGGTAAGTTGGATATTCTTCCATTGATGGTGAATGAGCAATTTGATGAAAAGAAGCAAGATACATTTCAAAGACAAACTACATTAATAGTTGAGATAGCAAGCTCAAAGTTAAGTACATTTTGTTATGATACTGCTTGTCCATCAATGTTTCTTTCTCTCTCTTTCTCTCTGTTTTTTTTTTTTAAATTTTTAAGTTTGATGAGTTAACCAACCAAAAAGAAATTTTTAGCTGCTCATTGCATGCATAACCATGACCATTAAACCTTTCCCTACCTTGGCAGCCATAAAATTCTGCCCAAGGTGGCATACCTCCTTCAGAAACTCTTGCCCGCAGCCATTTGTAAGCATTCCCTTACTCCAATCCTTTTCAGAGACCTGCTTCCTGTACCTATTGCCCGAATTTGTTCCTGCAACCACTCCTGGTTCCAACAATTGGGGCCCTAACTGTTAAGAGTTTTATGGATCTGTATTTGAGCTATTTTCCTGTCGAGGGCCACCGTTGGTGTTAATTTGAGGTTTTCCAATGACTCATAACATCCATCTGTGTTAGCTTGAAATTAACCTTTGTATCCCTAACCCTTCACTCTATGCTGGGGTGTCTCCATGTCCCTTTTTTTGCATATGCTGACACCATCTCAATCTGTTGCCTCCCACTTAGTCCCTGCTGAAACTTTAATACTTCTACTATTTTTTAGTCTTAATTATCTCAAAATCCTGATCTTCACCTTTCATTTACACATCCCTAAACCCTAGAGTTTGGTTGAAAGCCAAGTTTTCACAGAAGCTCGTTAGGCAAATTATACTGTTTTGCTTTTGGCTAGATATAGGGGATGCACATAGAATTACCTTTGTTTATTCCAGCCATGTTGGTAGCAAGTCTTGTATCAGATTCTATCCCCATAAGGAGGTCTTGGCTTTACCACAGAAAACTCTTGTTGGAGTCATGGTCAAATGAGATCATAGAAATGCAATTGCATTGGGCTCACATGGGTTGTCTTATAGACTTGTCTTTATTTGATAAAATGCAGTCTGGAATCTGTCAGTCTGGACGGTTTGTTTTGAAAGGTTTAATGCTGATCTTCTTACTCAAAATTCAGTGCTTGCCACAATTATGATTCACTTGTCTATGCTTTCTCATACATTTATCTAATTCTCTAATTGGACCTTTGCAAATCTTTAACATTTTATTTTGCTTTAGTCATCTTTCAGTTCAAAACTTAATGATGTTTATGGTGATGATTATGGTAATAGTCACACTAATGAGTTGTAGTAGTTTGTAGAAATGATACCGCTTGTAATAACCACCAAGAATAGTTGTCCATTGGGGTCTTTCTATTTCTTTCTGCTTTTTCATTTTTCCCTCTTTTCTTTTCTAGCTGTGAACTATTGTTGGGCTGCTATCTGTGATGATGAAAGATGGATGTATAAATTTAGTTTGTTGATCTGGTGTTCAAATTGTCATTGTACTAAAATATTTTTCAGAATTGATAGCTCTATGAGCAGATTGATTCAATACCAGTTGTATTCCATGAAAGTTCATAAGGTTTCTATGTATATTTACCATGCAGGTCAGTAATTACTTTCCTAATATTTATTCTGCTACTCTTTCAGTTCTGTAAAGGAGGATGAAGATGATGGTACTGCAGAGTTCCAAGCATGCATCAACATCCTTGCAGAGAAAGTTAGTGTTCTATCTCGACATCAACAGGATCTCCCAGAGTGTTGCACTAGAGCGGAAGCTGGGCATCTTGTAAGGGAATTGGAAGAAAAGAAAGAGTTGATTAGAAGTTTATATACTAAACTTCAGCTAGAGAAACAGGTTGGTTGCATGCTGTTTTAAATTTTTGCACTGAATTAATGTGTCATGGACAGTTCAACAGTACAAGAATTAGTATTCCATCCTTATATATAATAATGGATGCTCCGTATTTCATTGTGGAAAGATTGGCTTGCTAAGATCCAATCTTTGTAACTGGGATGAAATGAATTTATACATTTAATGTGTCTTTAGCATCTAAAATTAATTGCAGAGTAATCAATTTAGGACTAAGCTGTGTTAACTCAGTATCTTACATGTTATGCAAGATATACATACCATACATACATATGTACATATAGAGATACATGCCTACGCGTGTACATGATGTTGCATGTACAAGCTGGTCTAAAAAGAATGTTGAACCATGGTACTGTGAATTCTGGAGCATAAGAAAAAACTTCAAATAATGCAAGAGGTGGCATGCATCTTTAAATAGTAACGTTTAGCAAATGAGAATTCATGAAGCTGACTATGAATAGTTGGGACAATGTTTGATGATTTTTGTTATAGCAATAGTTGATGTATTGGACTGCATGTACCAGCATGCACCAAGCTAATTTGTCTCAAATGACCCTGCACCTCCCATATCGACCCTGAATTGAACACTCACAACTTTATGCTGCTTGATGTACCATTTTTCCTTTTTGTTTCTTGCTAATTTCAAGCAAACCCATACCAGTCAATACATAGATGGTACTCTACACATTATGACATGGACCACACTGACTAGGGACAGGTACGGTTTCCATCCCCAATATTTAAAATCTTGAGATTTTGCTACACACAAAATGCACATATGTATATAAATAACGCATACATCTTAACATGTATACATGTACTATATAAATATGTGGATAATATATAAACACACACACACACACACACATGCATATATTGTATGATCTACAAATGTGTATATGTACATACACATGCGCATGTGTACATACAGAGGTTTGTGGGTATAAAAGGGGTGGGGGTGAGGGAGAGCAGGGGGGATTTGGGTTGGTTAGGTTGTTATTTAGAATATATGGCCTGAAATATTTCCAAGCTTTTATTTTAGGGGTGGCAATCTGATCGGGTTAGGCTGGATTTGATGTGGGGTAGGTCAAAATTTGTCAACTTGTATCTGACGTGTTTATTAAATAGGTTAAAAATCAGATCTAGATTTGACCTATTTATTAAATAGGTGATTGACCCACAAAACCCATTTATTAAATAAGTCAAGTCAGGTTAAACATGTTAAGGAGGTTTTAAATGGTTAAATATATCTTAATTGGTTAAATATGTTGAGCAAGTCTGGTTTAATAGGATAGAAACAAGTTAAGCAAGTCTTAAATGGATTAAATTGGTTGGGTCATGACTTGACCTAATTATTAAATGGGCCAAAATGGGTTGAACGGGTCAAAGGCCTAAATCTGAACATAATCCGTTTAATAAACAGGTTTAGATAGGTTGACCCTTTATGATCCAAACCTATTTATGTCAAACCCTAATCTGCTTAAAGCAAATCATTTGCAGGCCGGATTGATGGGTCAGGGATAAATTACAATCCTTACTTTTATTGCATTAGATTGCTTTTTTTTTTTTTAAAGTATAAAAACAAAGGAACTGGCCCCTTTTTTTTCTTTTAGATTTTTATTTTTTCCTAAGTTTCCCCTTCATTCAGGCATCTCTCCCCTTGCTTGCCAGTCCCCTCTCTATACCATCCACTTCTCTCACCTTCAACCCGAGCTTGTAATCCCTTTTCTTCCAGCTCCTCTTTAAACCCAATCTATATCCTTTTATATCCTCAAACCTAAACCCCTTTGGTGGGGTCTGCTACCCCATGTGCCACCACTCTCTTGGACTGTTTGTTGTGTTGGTTTATGGAGCCGTCTTCACAGGGTGGAGTTGGGGGAGGCTGGTGGTTTAAAGTCTACTACTGTATGCATGATGGTCAAACTAGGATATGACTAGAGGGTGTGACAGCAAAGATTTCAAGCAGGCTATAAAAGGGGGCAAAAACAGAAGGCCAAATTAGAACACATGCCTTTTTTTTCGGTGGTGGGGTAACTTATGTGGAAGAGTTGAGGAAGAATAGGAGAGGCTGGAGGCAACTATTGAGAGAATCGGGAGGGATGGTCTTGGTTTTGCTTTGGAATAAAGAAATTGATCTCTGCACAGATCTCAAATTGGATCTGATGGTGAAAAGTCTGGAATATCTGGAAGCTTTATGAATAAGTTATTTAACCTGTTGACCCCTTTAGCGGCTGCTTCTAGTTGCAGGTGTATGTCCATCCCATATACATGTTAAGTTATTCTGTAGTTTGTTAAGTTTCAAAATGGACTGATGATTCTTGAACATCTAGCTTGTTCCAATACCAACCACATTGAAGTCACTTTTAGATCTATCATAATTGGCCTTTTTTTTTTGGATGGTAGCCGAATTTGTGAAAATTTGTATTTTTCATAATTATCCTATTTGAATGAGGTCTACTTTCACTCTTAGTCACTGAAAGGTGGATTTTGTTGTGTAGGCAAACAAGGAGAAGATATCTCTTGGTCGTTTTGAAGTTCACGAGCTTGCTGCCTTTGTTCTTAACTCTGCTGGGCATTATGAAGCAATCAACCGAAATTGTTCAAATTACTTTCTTTCTGAAGAATCTATTGCTCTGTTCACAGAACAACGTCCAAGCAGACCAACATACATAATTGGACAGATTGTGCACATTGAGCGGCGAATTGTGAGGCCACCAGTATCCATGTGGACTGAGCACGGTGATCAAGTAGAATCTATGAGTTCTGACAACAGCAACCGGCGGTCTACAGGATCAGGGGCTGCCTCAAATCCATACAATCTTCCTGTTGGTTGTGAATATTTCATAGTGACAATTGCCATCCTACCTGACGCCATTCATTCAAATCTTTCCTGATCCTGCCTGTGGCTGACATGAAGGGAGATTAAACTGTACATATATGAATAGAACTTGGTGGGTGGTATCTTGTACATATGATTGATTTCACTCTTTTATTTGTATATAGCCAACTATCTGATGTTATTAGATTCTGAATATTCTTGAAATCCCTTGAAAGCCTTCCAGAGCGCCTATTAACTCTCAGAAAAGAAAAGCTCGTGATGTTATGTTTCTCCACAAACTTCATCCATGATATGACTGCATACTCAACCTATCACATTCTGCTCTAGCTACTGATAGTCTCATGCAAAAGTAAAGAAAATTTATGGGAAATAATCTTGGATGGATGGAACCATCAAAACTGATGCACTTTATGATCACACACATTTGGGCTGTTGTCATGAATTAAATGAGTGTAGCTTATATCATCTATCAAGTTTGCTTCTTCATTGTTTCTTTTCTTTGTAAATTATATCCAGGTTTTCTTGGGTCTTTTATCCTCTTTTTTCAGGGACATCCCACTTATTATTCTTGTTCAGGTTCATGTTGTCATGAATTCCATGAATGTACCTTATATCATCCATCAAGTTTTCTTCGTTGTTTCATTTTCTTTGTAAATTACCCATGTTTTCTTAGGTCTTTCATCCTCCTTTTGTCAGGGACATCCTACTTACGATCCTTATCCTTATTCATGTTTTTCTTTGACTAATAGCATCTCACCCAATTATTTACATGGTCAGAACAATTATGTTCTCTCTGATCTGCTCTCATGTAAAACTAATCCTTCTGTTGTCTTGGTACATCTAAAGCGTGGTATCTCACAACTATCCTGTTTATATATATTTGATTCATTTTCATTCTCGTGACATTTTAATCCATACAACATTTGTCTGCTTCAGTCGCCTATAAGTTTACTTCAAAACAAGAATACTCTACAGTACTGTGTTTCTTATTCGCTCCCTAAATTTTTACCATTTTAGTCTCAATCTGTCTCTCTAGCTTTCATTTGCCTCTCAGTTCCCATTTTGTTTGTGGACTTCCCCTAGTTTTGTGCGCCCATGTGTGTGCATTTGTGCATCTGTGACCATGCTTAGTGAGCATCATTATCACTAACAGGATAATAGCAGAGAAAAAACTCAGTCTATACATAGTAAAGAGCTTAAACATCACCACGACTAGATACTAAATAGTTCTATATAGCTCAAACATACTGTTTACTGGGTGATAAGATAACTGAGAGGTGCTTAAATGCAACGCAACCATAAGGAGTTCTGAGCTTGGTTTATTTGAATTAGAGCTCAATGTCCTTTCCCAACACAGGTTTGATGGTACCGATGACGTTATTTGAATGCCATTATTTAGCTTTCCATGAAACTGGCCTCCTTTTTATCCTTCAGCTGCTAAATTCCTGCACACAAAAACCAAATACAGGAGCTCAAATCATTTCAGCCGCTATTCCTAGCAATGTCAGTTACTTCATCCAACCCTCTTAGAACACCGAAACAAGGAAAATGCTAGAAAGAAACTTAACAGCACCGAGAATTGTCTGATGTGAGGATTTCAATTCCTCCTCTAATCTCCACCTTGCGAGCAGCGAAAGCATGGAGGGATTTCATCTTTTCCTACATAACCATGTACTTCTTCAAAGCAGCTACTGTGATAACAGTGACCACATGGTAAGACTACATGCACCGGAACCGAATCGGAGCTGGACCTTCTCGGCGTGAATGCGAGGTCTATGTTGCAGAGTTGGCACTTAGAGCCGAGCGGCTCTGGCGTAGTATCATTGGAGTCGGCTGGAACAAGAAAGCCGAGAGGCTCAGGCGTAGTATCATTGGAGTCGGCTGGAACAAGATGATTTACGTTAGTACTATACAATATTATCATGCTCTTATATCCATTACATATCGTACAGAATGGGCTGCTTAATTGCTTAATTATGGATATGGTTAAGCCAGTGATTTCCTCGACTTGCACCCTTATGACAGTATGTATGCACCATGCTCAGGTTCTCTGGGTATCTTCCAGATTATCTGAGTTCAACTATAATGATGACAGTATATAATGGAAAGAAATCATGCCACAAGCCTATTACTCAGCTCGTGGCATTCTCTCTTGTTTGACCTGAATCTCTTGAAAGCTAAAGAGAAGCTTTAGGCAGACCTCTTAGACTGGCATGCTGCGGTGGTCGCTGCGGGTGATAGGGTATAGATTCATTCTGGTCATGCTTTCTCTTCAATCCAAAACGGGGATGGTGGGCGAAGATTGGAGGAGGCTGTGGTTTATCATAAAGAAAGAGGGGTTCATTATCATCATCATCATCAATTGTGATTGGTTGGTCTCTGCTGTCACCTGCATGGCAAACTACCGTCAATATTGCCAGAAACTGCATGCTGCATTAGGAAACTTAGCATACGTATGTATACCTGCGGTAGGACGAGGAGGGAAACCCCTAGGAGAAGGCCAGATTGGCGTGAATTTAATACGCACTGGGAAAGCACTGGAACCGCTACCACCTGCATCTCCTCTGCTGGCAGGAGTGCTACCTGGTAGGCTTGACCGGCCGTAAGGATTGGCGCTGGGTTGGTACGCAGACGGAGGAACTTCCTGAGTTCCATGATTCCTTTCATTTGGTTCTTCTCGAGTATCATTGTCGCTGTCAGTTTGATCTGCAAAAGGTGCGAACATAACAGCAAAAATCAGAAATTAAGAGACTTTATATATATATATATATCTATATCCAACTGAGAAAGTTTTATCTGAGAAAATGGAGAGGTCTATACTTTGTAAGGAGCCAGTTATTCGGGGAATTTATTGTCGAAAACACCCCTATTTAGTTCTTCTACCTGACTTAGTTGTATATAATATCTTCATCTATCTCATTGTTCTTCTGTATGATAGATTCAAGATAAAAAGGAAAAAAATGATATGAATGAATTAATTAATGTTGCTTCACTTGTATAAGTTTCTCACAGCCTTCTCGCACCATAATTTTGTTCTACACGTTTCTCAGAGCCTTGTTTCCCTACATGTTCTACAATAGTTGACTAAATTTAAACCCTTGTCCCCTCAATTTAACCTTTAAATCACAGGTGAAAAAAATTAATATCATTTATCAGCATTTTGTCATCTGATGACACATGACATACATCATGAGTTTTCTATTCCGTAAATATCAAAGTAACTCCACGTACAACTAATTCAAAGATATATGAGATTTGTGCCTACAATTTGAGTATGTTATTATAACTAGAAATGCAATTATCTCAAAAGAAATACTAACTTCATATACAACTTGTTCAAAGATCTATGAGATTTTTGCCAATAATTGCTGTTAGTCATTATGACTAGAAATGCATTTATCTCATCAGAAATGCTTTAACGCTTACAACAGCTCCTTCAAGCATGTCAAATTTTGATGTACCCATCAAGAAATTTTTTTTCGCCCACAAGTCCTTGCAAATTTCTCATATCATTTTATAATATCCTTTATCTGGGTCAGTAAAGAACATGCGTCGATTTCTTCTTTCTTTTGTTTTTTCCTTACAAATCGAATACCAATTTTTTTTCATGAGTAGAGCAGCAACAAATGGTCACCATGGTTGACATTATTGAAATTTAGCCAAATCAGGTCTTTGAAATAGTTTCCATTCTTTTTAATCTTTTTGAATTAACCAACTCTTCATCTTAATTTAGTGCCACATTGGTTCTGCTTGTACATTACTTTTATTTCTATGAATGGATATCTTTTGTGATCATTTAGCATCATATTTTGTTTCTAAACCTTATTGCATATTTAGTAAACGAAAGTAACACCAAATTCTTATATTGGATAGCTTAATTAGAACACTTGGTCCTTAAACTCATATTTTGTCCAGATGCTGCTTTAGTTAAATAATCTATCAATTTTGTACTTGTTAAATCACATAAAGTGAATGTTTTGTTAAATACTAATAAATAACCAAGAAAACTTTCAAATTGCATATTAAAATGTAAACTATACAAGTGCAATAAAAGAATATGATATTAACAATATCTTGTTATTGTTTGGCTCAAAATAGAGGTTGCAATTTCTTAATTATCCAGCTTATTCAAGGAGACTAATTCTAGCAATTTGAACAAAACAAATAGGAATATCACTTTGTACTTCAACTTTTTTTGAGGAAATAATGAAGGAGATGTATCTCCCCCATTTTGTACTTCAACTTAAGTTGCCTATTTTTCAATGTAGCTAGAGTTTTCTTTGTGGTTTGGTCTAATAGATGTTAATTCACATCAAAATACAATGCTTCACACATCATTCAAACCTTTCCATTATTTTTTGCTTGATGTGTATATACGGAATTGATAAAACATACTACCCTTTTGGTCCTCGTGCATTTTTAACACTATATATTTAGTGGCATGTGCATCTAACTTAACATGAAACCATTAATTTTGAGCCAATTGATCTCACTCTTAGTAACAAGATTCTAGCTCTCTCTCCCTCCTCTCTCTCTCTCTCTTTCTCTATCTATCTATCTATCTATCTCTCTATCTATCTATCTCTACATATTGTATAGGTATAAATAATGTAATATTATTTTTTTTATGGTCTATTTTGGTGCATGTCAGCTCACATCAATCCTTATTACATTTCTATATATATTATATAGAGAGTCAACTAGGATCCTTCTAGGATAAATTCAATACATTTTTCTGCCTCAAGAATTTTGTTCCTATTTTTAGATAAAAGACCTACAAACCCTAGCAAGGCCTCACTTAATCAATTAACCAATGATTGTAAAATGAATGCAACTTGGAGCAATCTATCAGTCCATTCTCAAATTCTTCTCCAATTCTTATTGAAGTTGATTTTCAATTCATTTGGCAATTAAAATTAATCAATTGCATAGGTATATTTAATCATTGGGTAAATCACTCACATAATTTAAATAACTTGAAAGATAATTGAAATACAAATTGCCTTAAAGAAGATAAACAAAGATAATAATAAAATAAATATAAATAAAATAAATATAACTAAAATAAGAGGCTAAAGAGGCTTGAAGGATACTAATGGTAATGTGTTAAATGGGGTTTTAAAGAAACACTAACCAAAGAGTCTTTTCTTAAGATAGTTCTCTTAAACTATACAACAATCACCTTGACAATGGAAGTTTCCATGTCCCTATTCTCAAATTGACCTAAGTCCATCAAGAATTTTGGCTATAGCAAATTTATCTCCAAATTAGAATTGATAGCTAATAGTTCTAGATTTTAGAGTGAACTTTCCATTTGGCCATAACTATGTATAAGCATTAAGTATGGGTAGTTAAATTTAACTTTGGTAGCTTGTCCTTGTGGAGCCTAGCTTTTGAAAAATTATTATATATTTTTGACTGACATGTTACTTGTTCTAAAAGTTTCCTAATCATTAGTGTTTGCATGTAAATACTTATAGAAAGTATAGCATAATATCTGCATACTATACCCTTGATGGATCCCCTAGAAAGATGCATGACATTCCACCCTTATTATTTCATGAACTCTTTGAAATTAAGGCCATAACATTTACTACCTCCTGTATTATCTTCTTTTTTCTAACTTGGTAGTAATCCTTTCTAGCATCAATGTATATATAAGCTTAAGTAGTTTCAAGCATATCTTTTGTGACTTTGAGACATGATCCGAGGATAAATGCAAGTTGTGAAAGTCTATACTAATACTTTGAAGTTTTAGGATACAGTGAATCTTGTCACATTTTGGAGCATGACATCTCCAACAATAATGAGTAATGGTCTTCTAATCAAATAATTTTGGGCATACAATACCTAAGATTGAGATAAACCACCAATCCATGATTTATAATCAATGGAAGAGATTAATTTCATTCTTCAAAATAAATAACTTTGATTACAAGAATACATGGATGATTTTACATCAATAAATGCAAGTTTAATTGTAAGTATACATTCATCATTATTTATCATAACTTTATTTCCATCCATGTCTCTATAGATCCTTATGATCTTATTTTCCCTACTTTAAGTAAAATATTTTGTGGCACCCCTTAATGCGCACACAAAAATTTCTTAAAGCCCACCTATTCTAGGCTTGGCAACTTATATTCAACCATCATTGGTGTATCTAACTAATTTTTATAGGTTACACCAATCCTTTTGTGTCATGTGGCAAAAAGAACTTTTCATGTGCAAGGAATGCATCCTATAGCATCATTCATTTATAAAGTAAATCCTCAAGAAGGAGCTAGCTGACTAAGTAAGTAAAATTTCTTAATGGTTAAATCAGAAGAGCTCGGTCCAAACTCTATCTTCACTTGGATTTAGGGTTTAGGAATAACTAGTGGACTACATCTAGTTAAGTAGTCTATTTCCTAAATTTCTTTTTAACCAAAAAAGTAAATAACTAAATTAAACATTTAATGGTATCATAAGATGACATTTGAGAGAGCAAATCATAAGCAAAGTAATTAGGGCTCTCAAGAAAGGTAGGCATGACTTTAAAGAAAAAGTCCAAGAAGTAAAAGAAGTACATAGAATATCAATTATCAAATATATACTACAATAATCATTGTAAACATACATTTCATTTAATAAATAAGCTCATTATGAAGACTTAGATTGTATGGCCATCAATGGGTGTATAGACTAAACTTTGAAGTGCATTCACCAAGTTAAAATAGTTTTTTCTTTTTCATTTTTTTTATTACTTTTGGGATTACAAGTGTCTATCAAATGCACCTTATTAAATAAACTATGCATATCCCATATGCTAAGATTAATATGAATTATTACCCACCAATTGAATTTGCCAAGCATTATATGACAAAAAATCGAATAAGATATCATTCAAATGACTAGATGTTATCCTTTTCTAGGTTGATTTGCCATTAGTTAAAGTTATAGAAAATGTGAAAATTCTCAAATGAGGAAGAATACAAGGCTTAAGCCAAAAAAGAAATTGAGAAAGCATTAGATTGCCATTAAATGGAATTTCGATGGTGAATTCATCATTAGATTCTTCAACTATCATCAATGAGGAAATGTGGGCTCAAAGATGATTCATTATGAGTAAAAAAAGTCTTAAATTAAGATTTCTTGTCCTTGAGGCCAAACCAACCAATCTATTAAGAATTGATATAAAAGCTAACTTATCCATAAAGTAGAATTCATGATGGATTATTTCAAAATTTGATGATACATCTCGATATTCTTGTAGTACTTAAACACTGAATATGGATGTTAAGTTTAATTTGATAAAAGAAGTGAAGTATAATGTGTTAATATATGTTGGATTGGCAATGGCATTATATGAATCATATCATGCTATTCTATTTCATACTAGTGCTTTCTTTATACAAGTATGATAATATGCCAAGTCTTATGATAGCTAATATCATGCCAATGCAATGTGTTAGCAAAATATTAGCACCCTATATATTATGCATGCCTTTTTGTGTTATGTTAATCAATAATTCATATCTTACCTTCTAAGGAGTCTCGCTTTTGGAAGTTTTTTGTTTATTTTTGGTTCATATATTTTTTTTCTCTAATTTGTCTTTCTTGTAGACTTCTAGAAGGATCCTCAAAGGTAAGGTGGAATCCCATGTATTGGTGGATTCATTGAAGTGAAGAGCATGATTTTTACTAGCTCTTCTATAACTTTCTTTCTCAAAATTGTGTTTAATCCCTCTTTTATGTTTAGAAGACTATGCTTATTCTAGGACTACCAAGTGTTCCACTTTTTGATCATATATATTTTTTTTATTTTATTTTCATGTGCTGCAAGTCCGCTTGGTATTATTTGTCTAACCTCCATGTTTCAACTATATGTCTATATAGAACTAGAATTCTCTCTAATCAATACAATACTGAAGATGTCTCATCTTTAAGTGATTAGGATAGTGTTCGACCTTTCCCTCCATCAACAAACATATTAGTTAACCTTAGGTTCACAATATGATTTAATTCATTAATGTAGGAGTATAAATAAGAGGAACTAATGTATCTAGGGGTCCTTGAGCATATGGATAGTTCTACTATCTCCAATTTTTCATCAAAAACATGGGGTTACAATCAAAATATATAGCCATATTACATGCCTTATGAAGGAGCAATTAAGTGGTGGAAGAAGATTATAAACACCATCCTAAGCTCCATGATTTTTTCTCATCTATTTACACCAAAAATTCTCCATTGTATAAGGAAGTTTGCTGCATGCGTAGCCGTTAGGGCCTTATATCTAAGAGTCAAAGATGGTATCCCAAGTTTGCCCACCTGTAGGGGTTGACAAACCACTTTCCAAGCTGCTAACTATATATTTTTCTGGCATTACTAGTAGAACTCCACAAGCAACCTCTTAT
The DNA here is from genome assembly GCA_006176705.1 of Cocos nucifera. NCBI lineage: Eukaryota > Viridiplantae > Streptophyta > Magnoliopsida > Arecales > Arecaceae > Cocos > Cocos nucifera. Next base: position 642,850 of record QRFJ01001274.1, read on the forward strand.
CATATGCTCAATTTTATAGATCATTATTTTTGGAATGATAGTATTTTTTGTCCTAATATAGGGGGGGATTTGAACCACCCAAATTTATTGGATTGTGATGGTATTTATAGAGTAAAGTTTGGAAGGAGCATGCTACACACATCTTAGTACCAGAGAGAAGAAAGAAGACTTACTATATAATATATAAAGAAGAAGACCTATAGACTTTTATCCTAATTATTTTTTCATTATGAGCCAAAGATCTAGGGCTACTTGAGATTATCTGCAATAAGTCATTGATTGGTGTAAGGTATCCTCTTTGTAACAAGAGATCCAGTTTTTTAGCAATTGTAAGCTTTTTTGAAAAAGCTTGGAAGTAGGTACTACTTCAAACTTGAAGGTTCCACTGTTTCTCTTGCTAGATGCACTAACACAGCATGATAGGGAGTCTCCCAAAAGTTTTTGCTCCTTATATACAGCCATACCCTCCAGTGAGTCCACATATATTCTATATTGTTGGAGGGGGGTGGGGGTAATAATAATCTTTCAAGAATTATTTACCAATTTTTTTTTGTATATGCACAAGAGATGAAGATGTGATTTATTATATTCTCTTTGAAACACATGGATAACATGCTGTTGGATATTTTCAATTCCTTTTCTTCATGTTATATACTGCTAAAATTTTATTTTGGAACACCAGCCAGTTGAATATTTTTATTTTCTATGGTAGCAGCATCTTCTAGTTAACTTTTGTGAAACAAGAAGTAACACAACTTTTTTAGAACAAAATATAATATTTTTCATTATAAACATTTCATTCTTGCACCAGCTCCATATTGCTCTATTAGGCTCTTTTGTCCATAAGATTTGCTAAAGTAAGATTACGAGACTATATGAAGCTCCTCAATAGCACATGTTGTTGGTACGATGAAATTATCAGAAGGTGCGCGGTGCACCCTACCACTGAGCATTCAAAGTAAATTATGTGAAGACTTTGTTTGATAAAATATATAATTTCTTGCTATAGAGCTCACAAAAGAATTGTAGATAGTGTTGTGTGAAGGCTTCAACTTTAGTATATCTTGGTTAATGGCAAGTTCAAAGAGAGTTGGATACATCAGCTTTAAAGGCTTGTTGCCAATCCATCTATTATGCCAAAATGCAATATATTTTCCTCTGCCAACATGAATGAGGAATAGAACAAGAAATTTGAAAATGTTGTGTGAATGTCTTTCTAGGTTGAGGAGAACTTTCAGAATGATAGTGTTAAATATTAGATAATTAGATAGAGCACACTATACTAATATGATGATAGTAAACCTACCCATTATTAAAGGCAATTTTTATTTCAATCCCCCTAGTCTATTTCATATATACACTTTGTATCAAATGTTTACAATTAGCCAACGTTGTTCTCCTATCAATAACTAGTACTCCTAGGTATTGTCATGAGCCATCATCTTCTATTACATCCCACATTCTCTATCCAAAATAGGTTCTCCCAAACACTTGTAGCCCCAAAGTTAATAGGGAACACCAAAACATGACAAACCCAATACAACTCTACCCTATTAACTAAAGATATAAGTACAAGAGTAAGAAGTAAGAGAACCCCTATAGTTATAGTAAGGGCCTTGAAACCACAATGCCCACCAAATTTTGATAACACCACCAATGGATCCCTGTGTGAGATAAGCAAAGCTATGATAGTAACTCAAATGGTAATAGTAGATCTTCCAAAGATGGATAACACTTTAAACGTGCTCTTCCATCCAGTGACCATTCGAATGTTCTACTTTCTTAATTAAAGCCGACCTGCAATAGAGTAAGATGGTTTGAAGAATTTGGTTGCTACCTTTCAAGAGAAGATAGTTAATAGGACTCCATAGTATAATGAACTTAGTGTTGCACTATAGATCCTTATTACAATACTATTGAGTTTTACAAACTAAGAGAACAAGCTTAGTGTTCTGTTTGGCTACAACATGATCATAGTTTAGAGACAAGTCATGCCAACCACTGTATCCCAAAACATTTACATTAGGCTTAGCATACAGACATAGAAGCTTGAGAAGAGCATCTACCATTGCCCATCTTTTGGAGAGTAGAATACAGCTTCCTTGTCCAATGTAAACTTTTTTGGATATAAGTGTGAAACATGAGACATAATTTCCAACCTAATTAGCCATTAGACTAGACCAAAGGGCTACCATGAACTCAAAGCTATATGGAGCCAGACAGCAAACAAGTTCTCCCTACGTACCCATGAGCAGGTCCGACATTCCAAACCATTATTTAGGAAAGAACCAAGGCTCTTGTTGATCAAAATTAGCCATTATCATGAAAGGCCTTATGATTAGAGTCAGCATCCTCATCATTCAACAGTAATCCCATAGGCATCAACCAGTAATAAAGCACTAAGCTCAGGGCTAATTGGGTCATTTGGGATAATAACAAAGTCAGCTTGTTGAGCTTTGTTAGCCAAAAATTTAGCAACTCGATTAGCCTCCTTATAAATATGGGACATCTTCAAAATTTGGTCCCCCTACTTCCATATCATCAAGTCTCATAACAACACCTTAAGATCACCGTATTTGACATGTAGTTGTAGCAATTAGCATGCAATCGTCTGCAAATAGAAGGTCAAAGTTGGGCTGGTACAATCTTCTCCACTGCTTTTCCAACTTTCAATTATCCAAATCAGTATAGAAAGAGGTGAAGTAAATGGGTTTATGATGTCACTGTGAATTGCTATATTACTTATCATATTTAGTTGGCAAGGAATTCTCGCATATTCGAGAAAAATGTTGAGAGCCCTTTAGTCATCCTCTTGAGAGCCCAACTACTAGCTTCAGATTTTATCCACTTGAGTCCCTTAGGAGATTCTTGATAGCTTGGGATAATTGGGGCTTTAGCCATACAGGCCCTGCAGAGTCTCATGTGATTCAGCTCAATTTGGAGCTCCCATCTCTAAGCTACCTTAAGTTCTACTACAATAGTAGTGTGCTAGATGGTAGAAACAAAGGAGGAGTATGCTTTGTCATTAGGATCCTAGGTCTATCCTTATGGCACTAGGTGATAGTCATCTATATGATATTATGATTCTGATGGTAGAGTTGAGAGGTGCTTAGGATGGCTTACATATATATGCTACCACCATCTTTAAGGCAACCAATGTAGTATTGAAGGACGACTCAAAAAATATGATCAATTGGACATCTAAGTCGGCAATACATGGAGATGAACCCCATCCTCCCCTGCTAGATTGTTGAAGGACTACTTCATCCCTAAGATCCTGAAGCCAACTATATTTATAGAGAAGCTAATAGTATCACTAATTAGATAGCTTCGTATATAAAATATCACACAAGCTTGATTCTTAGAACTTCTCTCTTGGCCATTCCTATGTAGCTTCATAATCTCTTGTTTTTAGACTCGATAGTTGCATTTACACTAAGGTTGTATAATGCCACTGTCTTACTGAAAAAAGATATTTTTGCTTTCAAGCTGTTGAGTTGTCTGACTATCATAGAAAAACTCACAATCAAGTGGGAGTTGGCGTCTCAAACTTATTGTCCAACTTAAAAGTTGTGGTTTATTTTCTAGCCATCCAAGGAATTAATAATCGGATAATTGCCTTCATAAAGTAGACATCTTTAGTTTGAGTAATAAACTGAAGGTGGTTGATGATGGCAGATCAGCAATGATAGAATGATGGTGATAGGACTCACAAAATAAATCTCCGAATTGGAGTTGACCCTGGCGGGGATCCTCTGACGCTCAAATCAAATTTGCAGAATAGATGGAAAGAAGTGAGAATTTTATGAGAAAGATTTTTTCATACCTTGGGCTTCTTTGTGGGCCTTTATTTATAGGTAGAGACTGAAGAGCCATCAGACAATTAGCCTTAACATATTTAGCAAGATATTCCCATTATTTTTTTATTTTATTTAGAGGAATATATTTATTATATTTTACCTTATAGGGAATGCCATTAGAGAGATGGTTAGAGTTGTCTTATCTGAGTCATGGCTAGTTGTCATAAGATAGTTGTACAAATTTAAAAAATAAAATATGGAAGATCATCGACTGTGAGGTTAGATGATGCTAAACTCAGATGATGCCGAACTCAAATAGAGTCGGAGGTCATCCCAGTTTCTCTGGGCTTGAAATTGATTGATCATGTGGCGAAGACTGAAAACGTCCAAAATAGCTATGTCTTCGATGAGGATAATTTTACCCCCAATACATGCCCTCCTGCTTTCAAGTTCAGGCCAAATTGGATTTGGATGAAGGGAGCATTCTAATTCAGACCTGCTGAGGACGTGCAGTAACATTTCTTTTTTAGTAATGAAATAAATGAGAGATTTTTTTTAATTTTTCTTATTTTAGAATAAGAATTGTCGGCCTGCCTCATTTAAGAATAAGGCTTCTCTTTAACTTCTCTTGTTTAAGAACAAAAGTTCTTCGGGTCCCCTCATTTAAGAATAAGGATTATCAGCCTATCTTATTTAAGAACAAGACTTCCTCTCAACTTCTCTTGTTTAAGAATAAAAATTCTTTGGACTCCCTCATTTAAGAATAAGGATCATCGACCTTCCTTGTTTAAGAACAAGGCTTTTCTTCAACTTCTCTTATTCTTATTTAAGAACAAGAGTTTTCTAAGCCCCCTCTTTTAAGAACAAGTATCGTTAGCTTACCTCATTTAAGAACAAAATTTTTCTTTGACTTTTTTTGTTTAAGAATAAGAGTTCTTCGATCTTCCTCATTTAAGAATAAGGGTTCTTCATCTATTTTATTTAAGAACAAGATTCTCTTCAACCTCTCTTATTTAAGAATAATAGTTCTTTGATCTTCTTCATTTAAGAACAAAAGGGTTGTCAGCCTATCTTATTTAAGAATAAGATTTCTCTTCAACTTCTCTTTTTTAAGAATAGGAGTTCTTCTGGCCCCCTCATTTAAGAATAAGGATAGTCAACCCGCCTCATTTAAGAATAAGACTTTTTTTTGACTTATTTTATTTAGGAACAAAAGTTTTTTGGGCTCCCTCATTTAAGAACAAGGGTCATCGGCTTGCCTTATTTAAGAATAAGACTTCTTTTTAACTTCTCTTATTTAAGAACCAGAGATCTCTGACATCCTCATTTAAGAAAAAAAATCGTTAGCCTATCTTATTTAAGAACAAGATTTTTCTTTGACTTTTCTTATTTAAGAACAAGAATTCTTTAAGCCCCCTCGTTTAAGAATAAGGATCGTTGGCCTGCCTTATTTAAGAATAAGGCTTCTCTTTGACTTATCTTATTTAAGAACAAGATTTTTAAGAATAAGAGTTCTCTGGATCCTCTCGTTTAAGAACAAGGATCGTTGGTCTGTCTTGTTTAAGAACAAGATTTCTCTTCGATTTTTTTTTATTTAAGAATAAGAGTTTTCCAAGCCCCCTCATTTTAGAACAAGGATCATCGACCCATCTCATTTAAAAATAAGAGTTATCCAAGCTCTTTTATTTAAAAATAATTATCGTTGGTCTGCCTTATTTAAGAACAAGGCTTCTCTTTGATTTTTCTTGTTTAAGAACAAGAGTTCTCCGGGCCATCTTGTTTAAAAATAAGGATCATTGGCCTGGCCTCTTCATTTAAGAACAAGAATCGTCGGCCTGCCTCGTTTAAGAATAAGACTTCTCTTCGACTTCTCTTATTTAAGAATAAGAGTTCTCTGATCCCTATCATTTAAGAACAAGGCTTCTTTCATCCTTTTTGGAGCTTAGCTTTGAGAGGTTGGCCTTTAGGAGGTCGGCCTTTAGGACTTTAATTTTCAGAAGCTCGCCTTTGAGGGGCTAATCTTTGGAGGTCGACTTTTGCAAGGTCAGCTTGGTATGATCTTCACCTTGGCTTGACCTTAAGCTTCATCTCAGCTTGACCTTGAGCTTCATCTCGGCTTGACCTTGATCTTTGCCTTGGATCGGCCTTGATCTTCCCCTAGGATTGGTCTTGATTTTAATCTTGGTTCGGTCTTGATTTTCACCTTGAACTGATATGATCTCACCTCAGATTGGCCTTGAGCTTGACCTCGATTTGGCCTTGATTTTAACCTTGGTTTGGCATGATCTTCATCTCGGTTTGGCATGATCTTCACCTCGGATTGATATGATCTTCACCTCAGATCGGCCTTCATTTTTACCTTGGATTGGTCTTGATCTTCACCTCGGATTGGTGTTAATTTTAACCTCAATTTGGTCTTGATTTTCACCTTGGATTGATATGATCTTACCTTAGATTAGTATCAAGCTTGATCTCAGATTGGCCTTGAGCTCACCTTGGATTGATCTTGAGCTCACCTCAGATTGATTTTAATTTTATCTTGGATTGACCTTGAGCTCACCTCGGATTGATTTTGATTTCACCATAGATTGGTCTTGGGCTCACCTCGGATTAGTCTTGAGCTTAACCTTGGATTAGCTCACCTCGGATTAGTCTTGAACTTGACCTTAGATGGCCTTGATTTCACCTTGGATTGGTCTTGAGCTCACCTCAGATTGGTCTTGATTTTACCTCGAATTGGCCTTAAGCTCACCTTAGATTGGTCTTGATTTCACCTCGTATTGGTCTTGAGCTCACCTCAGATTGGCTTTGATTTTACCTCAGATTGTTTTTGAGCTGACCTCAGATTGATCTTGATTTCACCTCCTCGATTGGTTTAGAGCTCACCTCGGATTGGTCTTGATTTCACCTCCTCGGATTGGTCTAGAGCTCACCTCGGATTGGTCTTGATTTCACGTCAGATTGGTCTTGCTTTCACGTTGGATTGGTCCTGCTTTCACGTCAGATTGGGTGCTCAAGGATCTATGGTTTTGCAGAAGGAAAGAAAATAGAATGATAAATAAGGGCCTAAGAGCCTCTTACCGTGAGTGTTTTGTGGAAGTTTCTCCTTCTTAGAGCCTACTTTTTTGAAATCTCTTTGATTCTATTCAGATAGATAAGGAAGCATGCATCTGTGTGATTTTAAAATTGAGGGACTTCCATAATCTCCTGCCAAGAATTTTAAATTTTGAAATATGGGTGAAGAAGTAGGGATCTATTATGATTTTGGTAAGCAAAAATTAAGAAATTTCTGTAATCTTCTTTTCGATTATGATCTTCTTCCTTGTTTGAATTCTATCAATACTTTAAATTTTGAAAATGAGGAAGCACTATTCAAAAATTATGAAATTTTCATTATCTCCTTTATTGATATGTTGCCATTTTCTTCCTTATTTAGATCCTCCTTTATTTGGATATTGTGATCTCCTTCCTTGTTTGGATCCTGTCAAGAATTCAAATTTTAAATTTTGAATGTAGATAAGGAAGCAAGTATGATTCAAGAATCAAAGGATGCCCATAGTCTGCTTCCTTATTTAGATGTCGCAATCTTTTTCCTCATATGGATCCTTTGTTTGGATCTTACGATCTTCTTCCTCATTTGGATCCTATGCCCTCCGATTTCGAGCTTGATCAGGACAACCTGAGGGATGTTAACTGATATAGAAATGATCGGCTTAGATTCGGTCGGCATCTAGTGGGTTTGGAGGTGGTCAGCATAGATTTGATTGGCATCGATTGATTTACAGATGGTCAGATCTGGTTGACGTTTGGGCCAATGTAATTTTTTGAAACTTGGTAGTGTTAAAGCGGTGTGACAAAGTTTTTCTTATTGGATGCTTACTCTTTTCCATAAATAGGCCTAGACTCTTTCTCTAGTGCCATTCTATTGCTACAGAAATCTATTTTGGATCGGATTAACTGGAGATGGACGATGATGGAACGTCAGCGATGGCAGGAAAATAGTGATAAGACCTATAAAATAAATCTCTAGGCCGAAGTTGGCTTCGGCAGAAATCCTTCGATGCTTAAGTCAGATTCACTGAATAGATAGAAAGGAGTGAGCATTTTATGAAAATTTTTTTTCGTACCTTGGGGGTCACCTATGGGCCTTTATTTATAGACAGAGACTAAAGAGCCATTAGACGGTTAGCCTTGACATATTTGGCAAGATATACCTATTATTTTCTACTTTATTTAGAGGGATATATTTATTATATCTTACCTCATAGGGAATACCATTGGAAAGATGGTTAGAGTTATCTTATCTGAGTTGTGGCTTGTTGTCGTAAGGTATTCGTGCAAATTTGAAAAATAGAATGTGAGAGGTCATCGATTGTGAGGTTAGATGATGTCAAACTCAGATAAAGCTGGAGGACATTATAGATTTCTTTGGGCTTAAAGTTGGTTGATCATGTGGCGAGGACTAGAAATATCCGAAATGGCTATCTTTGGCGGGGATGATTTTACCCCAAATTCTAAGAATACAATTTGTTGAAAACTTTAGCAGAGAACTTTTATCCAAGATGCTACACTTGCTTCGTAATCTCTTGTAAAGCTCACTTATGCACTCCTTTCTAAGCTTTTATCATTGTCTTGCAACCCACTTCCATATATGAAAACTTGAATCAACTCTTGTAGCTACTCCCACTTTGGAAATAAAGGTAGAAGCAAATTCTTAGCAATAATTCAAGCTTTCTACTTCTATATATACCTTTATATTCTTTCTTATAGAATACTAATCAAGATGTATAAGTGTAACTTATATTAACTGACTTACATTAGTGGATAATAACATCGACATTTTACATGCAATCATGGAGTGCATGTACACCCAAATCCCTAAAAGCTTTGGAAATAGAAGCTCGTATGAGGGTATCTTTAATGACATCCATTTTCTTTGTTGTCACCATGGAATGTTAGGTCCTTGTACACATCCAAATGAATGATGTTTTTTAATAATGAAAAAATATATATATATATATTGAGAGAATGAGTTTTGAGTGCAAGCAACTTGATGATTTTCAAATCAATTGCCATGAGTGGCAATAGTGCATAATGGTCATGCCATGTCATACCAGCAAGTTACTAACATTGGTATGCTCATCAATATCACTAGGAATACCAATATATGGTGCGCACAATTATATTGTGCTGACACCAAAAGGTATACCATATGCCAATAAGGTATGATAACAATAAGATACTAGTTAGGGTATGCTTTTACCCTTGGTCATCACCCCTTTAGCTTATTTTTCTTTCCATTTAGGCAGCAATTGTTAGGAATGGGAATCATGATTGTCTTTCCCATTTTGAGAATGACCATTTGTAGGAATCATTAAAAAAAGATGGATTTTGATTCCTATGCTTTTCCAAAGTCCAAAAAGTATGAGCTAAGTAACATCTTCAATGGCATATTTCTATCTACAATTTTTTTTCTTTCCTTAGGGAAATGACAAGCAAAGCCTAACCAATTTCATTAAATGAAAGATATGAGGAGTGTTAGGAAAAGAAAGAAGGAAAGAGAAATAGGGCGGGGGACAAAAGAGGGGAGGGGCAGGGAAACAAAGCACTCAAGTACTCGGATAGACAAAAAATATGCACTTTATGTTTCCCATTCCCAAAATATCCATTCCTACTTATCATGAATGATGGATTTTAGTTTTTATGCTTGGATAGGTATGAGAATTTTCAGCGAAATGGCATCTTCAATGGCATATTTTTATCCATGTAGAGTACTTTTCCTTTTTCCTAAAACAAAGGACATGAAGGCCTAATAAATTAGGATTGCTAATGGGCTTAGTGGAAAATCGAAACGACCGACTTATAAAAGATATGGCTTGGGTTTTCTTAAGCTCAGGCATAAGATTTAATTTAGGCCTAGGCTTGAGTAGGCCTGATCGGCCCGATCAGGGCCATTGACATACTTATAGCCAATTCCATCAAAAAATTAAAAAGATAAAAGAAGTTTTAGAAAAAGAAAGATAATAAAAGGATTAAAGGGATGAGAACAAGGGTAGGGAACAAATGAGGGGAGAGGCAACTTTGGATGAGAAAACTCTCATTTTAGGTCAAGTCTAAGTTAGATCTAAGTTTAAAGGCCTAGGACCAATTTTTCTTTAACTATAATTCATTGGGTCAAACAAGTTTTCTTTGGTCAAATTAGGTCAAATGCAATTTCAAATTTGCTACCCATTCTTCCACACTAAGTTGTGATGCTAAAACTTATGAAATCAATTGAAATATAAATGAGAAATAGACAACAATATATTTTTGGATAGAGATACTTTTAGAATGTAGGTCAATATTGAAATGTATTGACATACTTCTGACAAAAGATGTGTTCGTGGGAGATGGACCATTAAGCATACAAGTCTTTAGCTATCTTCAATCAGTTGCATAAACAACAATCCATCAAATTATAACATTTGAAATACTCTATGTATATGTACTCACACACATACACCTTACCTCTCTATAAAAATTATCTTCTAAAAATTTTAACTATTTTTTAATTACAGCCTTACCCTTTTAGGATCTTGCATCGAATGGTGTTAGAGCCAAGTTAAGAGAAGCAAGGGTAAAGAGATTTATAGATTAGATCTAATGCATCTTTAGATTAAAAAGTTTAATCTAAAGTCTTTTGTTGTATTATTTTTTAAAAAAAATTAAAAATCATGCATGAAAACCCCATGCTTCTCCAATAATGGTATCAGAGTTTCTAGTTTCTCGTATGATATGATATACATGCATACTAATAAAATCTAAATTTTTGATGCACGAGATGCATTAGATCTGATGTAGATAAGATCTAAAATTTTAAATAAGATCTTAATATGATTAGATTAGTTTATTTTCTTGTAACTTAGTATTTGGATTGGATAAATCACCAAGCCTTCTGGTCATAAGAAAAAGAAACGTTTAAAGGCCCTCACCTTCTATACAATAGGGATCTCTTATGGCATGTAGGGGTCCTACTATGATTTTTCATGAAGAAGAAATATGAAAGAAAGAAAAATTTACTTTTTTGCAAAATTTTAGATTTATGAAATCCTAGATTTTATTGTATATGATACAAGAGTAGCATGAAAAGATGAATCTAATCATTGAAAATAAAATTTAGAATCATGAATAAGTTTAGATGAGATCTAAAGATGATTTATGATTAATTATTATTATAAAATTATGAAAATATTTAGAACTAAAACTCTGCAATAGTTGCTGGCATGCTTGAGCGAACCGGCTCGAGTATGAATCGAGTCGGCTCGATTCTTGAGTGAGCTAACTCGAATATGATCTAAGCCAATCCAAGGATCTGGCATGCCTAAGCGAGTCGATCTGAATATGATCCAAGCTGACTTGAGGTTCAGAATTGAATATTTTAACTTCAAATTAATGTAAAAAAGTTTTACAAAATTAAAATCATTTCAAAGTTAATTTATAAACTTAATTAAAAAATATTTTATGAAATCAAAAGATCTAGATTGGAGAATCAAATATCTAAAGGCCATATTCATAAATCATGGGTTCATGGGATTAGATTTAATCAGGATCTATTAACTGGATTAGACCTAGAGGTAGAAATTATATAGATGATGGATTAAGTAATTGATCAAATCTAATTAATAGTTAATTCATATTAGATCAATTCTTCTCTTGATCAATTCTCAATAGTTGAAGTTGATCAAATCCATATTTCTACCAAATGGATCTTGATTGTGGCTCAGTGGTCGAGCCCAAATTATTAGGTGGATCAAATTAAAACTAATTAACCGGATGGTATCTAAGATAAGTTTGGTAGTTTAGATCGATGATTTTTAATTAGCCATTCTGGTAGATTGTATTTTGATAAGATCACTTAATAAATTTGAGCTAACCCATGTCACTAAGATTGATCACTGTGTCTGATCTAGGTGCTAATCAACTAGATAAGTTTTCTTTAAGACTTGGTGAAGTCAGCGGAATGATTACTGAATCTAGTTGATCTTTTCTCTTCTCTTCTGAATAATTAATAAATTCTCTAAATTATTAAATCCATAAAGTCAAATTATTATGGAGATAACAAGATCATAGCCTCCCATTAGGTTGGATGATAATGGATCCATTAGTTTGATAATTACTGGAGGTCCAAAGACTTGGTGCTCATCTACTATTGAAATTATCATTTATAATACAATAACTCACTTGCTCTCTCCGATGGATATATGGTTAAGTTGGCGGGCCAAAGTCGGGCCTAATCATTTATTTGTTAGATGCTCTTAATTGATCATGTTAATGGTTGGACTTAACCAGACCTTTTAGAGAAGACCAAAGTCAATTGAAAAGATTCTTGGAGCAAAATAAATTACTAAATTTTTTTTGAAGAAATAATTGGTTGAGAACCTACTTACTAATGCACATGGATGGGCCGGCCAAATTAAGTCGAGCTTGTGTGTAGTCGGTGCGGATTCTAGTACTCACTAAGAAATTAATGTAATTTCTCGAGTTGGAGATAGAGACTAGAAATTTATATAAAATAGTGGAAGAACCTTTTGACTAAAATTCATGTCTTCAGGATTGAATGATTCATATACTAATAAGATTTATTTTTCTTTCAAATATGGCCAATTCTTTATCTCAAGATCATTATTAGATAATAAAAAGTTATCTAAACCTGATTTCGATAGCTGGTATTGGAAGCTCAAGATTGTCTTGGAGCGCAAGTAGATCTTTTTTGTGATAACGGATTCGATATCTGAGGAGCCCACACCAAACATGCATGGTACGGTCAGAGAAATTTATTAGAAGTGGCTCAATGATTGCATCACTATTCGATGCATTATGCAGGCAGTCATGAGTGATAAATTCAGTTGCAAATTTGAGGATGTTCAATCTGAGGATATGTTGCAAGTGTTGTAAGAATCTTTTAGCACTCTAGATGATGTTGAGAGGCATAAAACTAGTTATGCCATTTTCAATGAAAGGATGAAGGAGGAGGTGTCGGTCATAGATCATGTACTATACATGATCAAGATGATTAAGCACCTGAGCAAACTCAGATTTTTCTTGCAAGAGCAGCTCAAAAAAGATGCAATTCTGAACTTGTTGTCCAAGTCTTATCTCCCTTTTCTCAGTCATTATAGAATGATGAAGCCTATAGTGAACTACCATGGTTTGTTGAGATTATTGTAGACTTTTGAGAAGGATCACCAGCTCTAGAAAGAGATGGTAAATTTAGTAGAAAGGTCTTCTTCTGGTTATCGATCCTTTGGAAAAGAGAAAAAAATAAGAAGAAGAATAAAAAAGTGTAAAGTACTATGCATCTTAGCCTAGTCAGATCAAGAAGCTCAAGTTCGATCAGAGTCAAGTAGAGTACTTCTACTGTAAGAAGTATGGACACTGGAAGAGGAACCATCCTGTATACATTGTCTCACTAGATCTAAACAGATCGAATAAGAGAAAGAAGCAAGCTATTGCTAGACAAGGTACTTATATGATAATACCTTATAATTTCTCTATCCATGATTCTACTACCTAGGTATTGGATATCGATAGTTTTATTAATATTTATAATTTATTGTAGGCACTTTAGGTTAGTAAAAGATTTAGAGATGGTGAGAGATTCCTGAATGTTGGAGATGAAAGATCAATTCTAATTGTAACTTTAAGAATCATCAAGCTTGTATTCAAATCAAATATCATTGTTCTTAGTAATTATCATTTTTGTCCTAGTTTCTTATTGAACGTTATTTCTATAGGCCAATTGGCCATGAGCGGTTATAAATTTTCAATAAAGAAAAATTATTATGATGTCATTCTGAATGATATTATTGTGATGTATGGATAAATGAACAACGATATTTACTTATTATCATAGCCTAATAGTGTAGTGTACATAACCAGCAAATGCCCTAGAATAAATAATATCTCAGATATCTATCTTCGACACTATAGGCTAGGTCATATTACTAAGAATAGGATAAATAGGTTAGCACAAGACGATATCCTCGAAATTGATAATTGTGAATCACTACCAACCTGTAAGTCCTATCTGCTTGAAAAAATGATCAAGTCATCTTTTATTGAAAAAGGTGAGCGAGCCAATGATCTTCTAGACCTCATACATACTGATGTATATAGATCAATAAGCACTAGTGCTAGAGATGGATATGACTACTTCATTATATTTATAGACAACCTATCGAGGTATGGATATGTCTATCTTATGAAGTATAAGTTTGAGTTGTTTAAAATGTTCAAGCAATTCCATAATGAAGTAGAGAAACAAATGGGTAAAAATATTAAAATTTTTCAATCAAATCGAGGAGATGAATACCTTATTGGTGAGTTTATGATACATCTGAAAGAGAATGAGATTTTCTTCTAATGGACCCCTCATGATATACCACAGCTCAATAGTGAGGCTGAAAGAAGGAATCAAAGCTTGTTAGATATGGGTCGGTCCATGATGGGCTTTGCGAGTCTACGGATCTTCTTTTGGGGATATGTACTAGAGTCAGCTTGTTACTTGCTGAATAGAGTTTCAAGTATTAAAAATTATATTCCAAAGCCAATTATCTGCCTGTTGATAGTTGAGATATTATAATTAATTTATTAATTAATAAAAATTTTTTGACATCTTTTTCATCATAAGTTTACATTTTCTAATGAACTCTATTATTGTGATGAAGTCTTTAGGATTATTTAGTTTCGATAAAGAGAGAATTTATTGATTAATCCTTAAATTTATTCACGACCAAATGATAGGTTGTTAATTAGGATAACAGTATCTATCGAACATAGGTCGCTATATGCCATATAGGTTGATTATCCTCTTAATCAAGAAATATGGAGACACTGGTATGGCATACAGGTAAGATATATGGGTATATCATAATTAAATATGATCAACTTCAGAGCATTCTACTGTCGAGAATGTCTCTTATGGGATATAGGTATAAGTATCCCTTTGACCTGAGATCACCTCAGTGACTTGCAAGCAACTCACCATGCTTTGATATCAGACTAACTAAATTTTTAATTCAACAATGAAAGACTTCTGGGCATAGTTAAGTACTTGCAAAGTTGGAGTGTGATCAAGATAGAATTGACCACTCCAAGAGTTGGAGAAGAATGTATCACTGTATTTCAATATAGCAAAATCTTGGTCGGGGTAATCCATCAGATGAATTTGATATATTAAAATACAATGTGGACAACCTAATTAGAGTTGACAGTTGAACTCTAAAGTATCCTACGATCATTATGGTCAAGAAGATGAATTATATGGAAACTATATCCATATGGATTCTAAGGATGGTGTTCTATACCTTCGACCTATCCGACTGTCAGATATCATTACTAGATGGTTACTTAGATTGATATAAAAATTTATTCCTGTGCTACCGATTTAGATTCAGACTTATAAGGTCACACATATTAAAGTTCATATTTTAATCGGATGGTTGATAAGTGATTTAGGATCATTTAAGAATTAAATGATCAATACGGTTGATGTTTGACCTAGTGCAAGTGTTGCAGGAGGATCGATTAGCAATTCAATTGCTAATTGACTTAATTTGATTAAGCCAATAGACTGAGATTAAGTTTAATTAAATATACTTTAATTAGATTTGATTTGGACTTGATTGGATCAAATCCAATTGGTTTATTGGTTAAGCTAAATGCAAGGATGAACTAGTCCTAGTCTAACTAGGACTTGGATCAACCCAATTTTCTAATTTAATTAAAAAATAAATTAAAATTAAATTTACTTTAAATAAATTTTTAAATAGATTAGGACCTTATTTAATTGGGTTAGATTACTCTTATTTTTATTTGGTTAAAAGATCTTATTTGACCAGGTCAAAATAGGAGTCCTAGTGTGACTAGGACTCTCTATTCCTTGCGCCACCTAATCCTCACGCCCCACCTCTTTCTCTTTGTGTTTTTACATGAAATTCTCCATGCCCAAAGGCTTCTCATGCCCCCTTTCTCTCTTCTATTTCTCATATGGAAGTTTGTTGCATGACCAAGTCAAAAGAGGAAGTTGATTTCGCTTAGGATTCTATGAGATAGAATTCCTAATCAACTAAAAGTCCTCCTTCCCTTCATGCCACCACCTCCCTTATTTCTCTCTCTCTCTCTCTCTCTCTCTCTCATGTTTTTGGGTTTATTTGCATCCTCCCTTGCTGGTCCATGGTAGAAAAAAAAGGTGGGGCACCCAAGGGTTGGGCGCCCCAACAACTTTCCTTATTTGGTCCTTCCTAGTCTAGATTTTTGAACTAATTTGGACTCTGCATATCTCTTTATTTAAAAAAAATTTTTACTAAAATTTTTGTAAATTATAGAAATTTAAGAAATCTCTTTTTTTTTTAGAAAAATCAAAGAAAAATTCATCTGGGTCATGGAGATATTAAAAACACAAATCAGGGTGTCTAGAAAAGGAACAAAGAAGAAGAAGAGGATCTTTTTCTAAGATTTTTGTTTCAGATCTCTCTCTCTTTTTGTGAGATTTTGAGAGGTGTCTTAGTATCATAAAATTTTTTCTTTTTTTTTTTTTATATTTTAGAGTGTCTAAGTTTCGAAGAAAGAAGCATCGGATCAATTGTCGAAGAGAGATCAGCATAGTGCTAGCATACTGTGTTGATTTTCTGTATCAAGATCTCTGATCATGTTCGTAGGCTCATGTAGATGACTCCTAGAGGTTGGATGGATGTGTGGCTCATGATTTCATCCTCAAGCCTGGATCAGCAAGTTAGAATGTCTAACTTGCTCAGGTAATAGATCCGATCTGTTATTTTATAGCTGCATTAGATGTAGTATAGATCTAGGTTGATATGATCAACCTTTTTTTTCTTGCTATTTTTAATTTTTAATTTAAATATCATACAATAATCATATAATAAAATCTTAGATCTAAAATATTTTAGATTAATTTTAATTGATTTAAATCTTTCGCTGTCTGATCTTGAAAAAGTTTCAAGATTTAGTCTTGAAACCTTAGATCTGGTTCTTACAATTGGTATCAGAGCCTAGGTTCCTATTACATAAATCTTATACATATTTAATTTTTTTTTGATTAGATCTAATTTATAATCTAATTATTAAATCTAAAATTAAAAAATTTAGATCTCACGAACTACTATAAGATTGTCCTACTGTAAGATTTATCACTTATAGTGAAAAGATTATCCTAGTTCATGATGATCTGACTCTAATCATAAATTTATTAGATTTGATCTAATTTTATCTATAATTTAATAAATTTAAAATAGTTTTAGATCTAAAAATAAAATATTTTAGATTGCACGGATTGCCATAAGGTTATCCTACTGTAAGGTTTATCCCTTATAATGGATATGTTATCCTAGTACGTACTGATCTAAAATATTGATCATAAAATTTTAGATTAGATCTAAAAAATTTTATGATCTGATTAAAAATATTTTAATCTAATTTTAATCATCATAAATATGTTAGATTTAATCTAGAAAGATTTATGATTGATTATTATTGAAACTATTTCAATTATATGAACTTATTTAGATTAGATCTAAAGTAGTTTTATGTTTATTTTACTTACATATTGATTATGAATCAAACATGCAACTTGGTTGATAGAACGATATTGTAAAAATATTTTATAAATATAAAAATTATTTTTAAAAAGCCAAACTTCAACCCTCTATCCAAAACTTAATTAAGAATTAAGAAGTTATTTGATTAGGTTCTAGGATTGTAAATTGAAGATCCTATGACATGAATCATAACACATTGGGTTAATGGGTTAGTGAAAATTAGGTCCATTAATTGGATTAGATCTAAGTTAGACTAAAGAATGGACTTAATTAGAGAATTAACTAAATTTAATCAATTATTGTCTTAGATTAGGTCAAGGATTCTCTAGATCAATTACAGTAGTTGTAGTTGGTCAAGTCCATGTCTTTAACAAAAACTAAATGGACTTGATTCTTGGCTAAGTAGTCTAGCTCGAATTGTTAGGTTGATCTAATCAAGACTAATTAAATTAGTTGGTATCTAAGATAAGTTTGGCACATACGATCGATGGTTTTTAATTGGCAGTCCGCTTACCTAGCCATTTTCGATGGTGTCTAAGGCAAGCTTTGGCAGACCCTTCATCCGATCTGACTTACCAGGCCTTTTTGGTGAGATTGAGTTTTGATTAGATCACTTGATAATTTAAGTTGACCCATGTTAGCTAGGTAAATCAGTGTGACTGATTTAGATGCTCCTAGACTAGCTTATTAGTGGTCTCCCTTAAGCTGACTTGGTGAAGCCAGTGGAAGGATCATGATAAGTTGGTTAATTTGACCTACTCACTTCTATTAATAAATTTTTTAAAATTATTAGATCTCTAAAATAAAATAGTTATATAATAACTGGATCATAGCCTTCCATTAAAGTGGATGATAATAAGTCCATCATTTGGATAATCATTGGAGGCCCAAAGACCTGATGCTTATCGGTTTATGGAATTATCATTCATTATATGATCTCTTGGATACATCTTTCTAAATGGTGGTCAGATGGGCTAACCAAAGTTGGGCCTGATCATTCATTGGTTGGATGGGCCAAGTATGGTTATGTTAATGGTTGGACCTAACTGGATCCTTTTCTGAGAAGGCCAAAGCCAACTGATCAGGGCCTGAGGCAAAATTTAATTACTGAAAATTATTTGAAAAAATAATTAGTTATGAATCTACCCTTAGATGTACATGGGTGGGCCAACTAAAATTGGGCTTGTGTATAGTCTATGTGGATTCTAGTATCCACTAAGAAATTAGGATAATTTCTCGAATTGGAAGTAGAGGCTACCAATTTGAATAAAATAGTGGAAGACTCTTTTGATTAAAGTCCAAATCTCTAGGTTTAATAAATCAATTATTAATTAGGTTATGCTTTTTTTTGTGCAAATATAGTCACTTTCCTATCGCTTCGATCATTGTTGGATAATGATAGGTTGGTGGGATCCAACTTCGGTAGCTGATACCGAAAGTTGAAGATTATCCTAGAGCATGAATGGATCCTATATGTGCTGATGGATTCTGCACCTGAGGAGCCAGCTGCTAATGCACGTGGAATAGTCAGAGATACTTATTAGAAGTGGCTCAGTGACTGAACTATGGTGCATTGCATTATGTTGGCTATAATGAGCGATGAGTTTAGTTATAGGTTTAAGATAATTCAGCCAAATGAAATGCTCCAAGTGTTGGAGAATTCTTTTGACACACTCGATGACGTTGAGAGGCATAAGACTAGTTGCACCATCTTCAACACTAGAATGCAAGATGGAGTCTCTATCACTAATCATGTACTGTACATGATCGAGCTGATAGAGTGCTTGAACAAGCTTGGCTTTTCTTTGCACAAACAACTTGAAAAAGATACAGTATTGAACTCGCTACCCAAGTCTTATCTTCCATTTCTTACACATTATAGAATGTCAAAGTCTGAAGTTGACTACCATGGGTTACTGAGGTTACTTTAAAATTTTGAGAAGAATCACCAGCTCCACAAAGAGTCGGTGAACTTAGTGGGAGGTTCGTCTTCTCGTTCTCGATCCTTTGGAAAAGAAAAGAATAATAATAAGAAGAAAGCTAAGAAGATGCATGTTCAGGCTAGGACATCTATGTAGGCTCAAATCCAAAAAACCAAGCTCGATAAGAGTCAAGCCGAATGCTTCTTTTGTAAGAAGTGGGGGTAATAAAAGAGAAACTGTCCTTAGTACATTACCTTCCTGAATCCAAACAGGTAGAGAAAGAAGCAAGCTATTGCTGAGCAAGGTATTTATATGATAACTCCTTGCAATTTCTTTGTGTGTGATATTACTGACTGGGTATTGGATACCGAAAGACCTTATCATATTTGTAATTTATTACAAGAGTTGTAGGCCAATAGAAGATTCAAGCAAGGTGAGAGATTCCTGAACCTTGGAGATGGAAGACTGGTTTTAGTTCTAGCTTTAAAAATTTTAAAACTTATATTTGAATCTCATATCGTTGTTTTTAGTGATTGTCATTTTTGTCCTAGTTTTTTTTAAATATCATTTTTGTAGGCCTTTTGGCCATGAACAATTATAAAATTTTAATAAAGAAATGAGTTTATAATGTCATTATGAATGGTGTTATTGCTTTCTATGGATAATTGAATAATGATGCATATATGTTATCATAATATGTTAATATAGTCTATTTAATTGGCAAACATCCTAGATTAGATAATATAATAGATATCTATTTATGACACTGTAGGCTGAGTCATATAAACAAGAACAGGATAAGCAGGTTGGCTTAAGAGGGTATCCTCAAACTTAGTGATTGTGAATCACTTTCAATCTATGAATCCTATCTTCTTGATAAAATGACTAAGTCATCTTTTACTGAAAAAGATGAGAGAGCCACTGAACTCTTAGGACTAGTACATATTGATGTATGTGGACTAATGAGTACTAGTGCCAAAGGTGGATATGTCTACTTCATCACTTTCATAGATGATCTATCCAGATTTGGATATGTCTATTTGATGAAACATAAGTCGAATTCATTTAAAATGTTCAAATGATTTCGAAGTGACGTAGAAAACAAACTAAAAAGAGTGTTAAAATTCTTCGATCTGATCGAGGAGAAAAATATCTTTCTGATGAGTTTCTCACATATCTAGAAGAGAATGAAATTCTCTCTCAATGGACTCCTTCAGGAACACCACAGCATAATGGTGTATCTGAAAGGAGGAATCGGACTCTATTAGACATGATCCGATCTATGATGGATTTTGTCAGCTTGTCGATATCCCTCTGGGGATATGCACTCGAATTGGCTTGCTATCTTTTAAATAGGATTTTAAGTAAATCTATTGTTAAAACTCCATATGAGATATGGATAGAACATAAGTCAGCACTTTCACACCTCAGGATCTGGGGGTGCTCAGCTTATGTCAAACGGTTAATTATAGATAAACTTGGACCTAGGTTTGATAAGTACGCATTTATAGGATACCCAAAAGAGATCAAAGGATACTATTTCTACCATGCTGATGAACAAAAGATGTTCGTTAGCCTTAGGATAATCTTTTTGAAAAAGGAGTTTCTTAGTGAAAAAATTATTGTCTCTAAGGTCGAACTTGATGAAGTTCAATAGGTAGAAAGTCCGACATAGAATTTTGAACCTAAGTCAGATTTGATTAGATCAGATTCGAAGCCTAGTAAACCCACACCATTAAGGCGATGTAGTAGAGTACCGTGCCATCCAGACAGATACTATGGATTGTTGGTCCAAGATGGTGATCCCATCAAACTTGATGAGAATGATGAGGATCCGATCACTTATGTGGATGTGATGTAGAGATCCAACTCTAAAAAATGGCTAAAAGCCATGAGATCTGAAATGGATTTCATGAAGATCAATGATGCATGGACATTAGTTGACCCACCTGAAGGGGTTAAACTCATTAGGTGTAAATGGATATTCAGAAAAAAAGAGGTACAAATGGAATGGTGAAGATCTATAAAGCCCGTCTGGTTGTCAAGGGGTATCGTCAATGTTATGGTATTGACTATGATGAGATATTCTCTTTAGTGGCAATGCTCAAATCCATTCGAATAATGCTTGCAATAGCTGTCCATCTGGACCATGAGATCTAGCAAATGGATATGAAGATGACTTTTCTAAATGGAGAGCTAATCGAAGAGGTGTATATGATACAATATGAAGGGTTCACATCTATAGATGAGTCCAAGGTGTGCAGACCTCAGAGATCCATTTATGAATTAAAGCAAGCATTCTGGAGTTGGAACATGTATTTTGATAAAGTGATCAAAATGAATGACTTCGTTAAGAACCGAGAAGAACCCTATATTTATAAATAGGCAAATGCTCCAGTAGTGGTATTTCTTATTTTGTACGTGGATGATATTCTCTTAATCGAGAATGACATCTCCACACTACAAGAAAAAAAAGTCTGATTGTCATCACAGTTCTTCATGAAGGACTTGGGTGACGCATCCTACATCCCAGGAATGAAAATCTATAGAGATAGATCTAAAAGGATGCTTGGTATATCCCAGTCCACATACATAGAAACTATACTGAAGAGGTTCAGCATGAAGAATTTTAAAAAAGGCCATCTTCTGATAGGCCAAAAAATTTCTCTCTCTAAGAAGAATTGTCCGACAACTCCTGAAGAGAGAGTGCATATGAGTAGAATTCTATATGCTTTGGTAGTGGGGTCTATTATGTATGCAATAATATGTACGAGACCAGACGTGGCATACTCATTAGGAGTAGTGATTAGATACCAGTCTAACTCTGAAGAAAATCATTGGAAGGTGGTTTAAACCATCCTTAAGTATTTAAAAAATACTAAGAACTAATGATTGATTTATGGTGAGTCAGATCTGAAACTTGCGGAGTTTACAGACTTCAGCTTTCAATCTGACTATGATGACAGTAAAAGTGTGTCAGATATATCTTTACTCTAAATGGTAGAGCTATTTACTGAAAAAAATTTAAGCAGCATACAGTGGTTGACTCTGTTTGCAAAGTAGAGTACATGGTAGCATCGGATGCAGCAAAGAAAGCTATGGCTGAGAAAGTTCATCATCGAGCTTGAAGTAGCACCCTCCATTAATGGTCCAGTCCTGCTCTACTGTGATAGCACTAGCGCCATAGCTCAAGCAAAGAAATCGAAGGCACACCAGTAGACAAAGCATATTCTATGCCGCTTTCATTTGGTCCACGAGATCATGGATCATGGTGACGTCGATCCTCAAAAGATCGATGAAAAGGAGAACCTAGCCGACCCCTTCACTAAAACCCTGGTAATCAAGGAGTTCGATAATCATAAGTTGAAGATGGGTATTAGATATTGTGCCGAGTGGCTTTAGGATAAGTAAAAGTTATTAGAAATTATATTTTAAAGCCAATCATCAGCCTGTTGATGGTTGAGATATTATAATTAATTTATTAATTAATAAAAATTTTTTGATATATTTTTATTATAAGTTTATATCTTCTAATGAACTCCATTATTGTGATGAAGTTCTTAGGACTATTTAGTTTCGATAAAAAAAAAATTTATCAATTAGTTCTTAAATTTGTTCACGATCAAATGATAGACTTTTAATTAGGACAACAGCATCTATTGAGCATAGGTCGCTATATGCTATATAGGTTGGTTGTCCTCTTAACCAAAGAGTGTGGAGATACTGGTATGGCATACAGGTGAGATGTATGGGTACATCATCATTGAACATGATCAACTTCAGAGTATTTTACTATCGAGAATATCTCTGATGGGATATAGGTATAAGTATCCCTTAGATCTGAGATCACCTTAGTGACTTGCAAGCAACTCACTGTACTTTTATATCGAACTAACTGAATTTCTAATTTAGCAATAGAAGGCTTTTGGGCACAGTCAAGTACTTGCAAAGTTAGAATGTGATCAAGATGGAATTGACCACTCCAAGAGTTGGAGAAGAATGTATCATTGTATTTTAATATAGCAAAACCTTAGCCAGGATAATCCATCAGATGGATTTGATATTTTAAAATACAATGTGGACAATTTGATCAGAGTTGACAGTTGAACTCTAAGGTGTCCTATGAGTATTATGGTCAAGAAGATGAATTATATGAAAACTATATCCGCATGGGTTCTAAGGATGGTGTTCTACATCTTTGACCTATCCGACCGTCGGATATTATTGCTAGATGGTCACATTGATTGATATAAAAATTTATTTCTATGCTATCAACTTAGATTCAAACCTATGAGGTCACACATATTAGAGTTCATATTTCGATCGGATGGTTGATCAGCGATTTAGAATCATTTTAGGGTTAAACGATCAATACGATTGATATTTGACCTAATGCAAGTGTTGCAGGAGGATCGATTAGTAATTCGATTACTAATTAGCTTAATTTGATTAAGCCAGTAGACTAAGATTAAGTATAATTAAATATAATTTAATTAGATTTAGTTTGGACTTGATTGGATCAAATCTAATTAATTTATTGGATAAGTCAAGTGCATGGAAGAACTAGTCCTAGTCTAACTAGGACTTGGGTCAATCCAATTTTTTAATTTGATTAAAAAAAATTAAAATTAAATCTAATTTAATCTAATTTAAATAAATTCTTAAATAGATTTGGGACTTATTTAATTGGATTGGATTACTCTTATTTTTATTTGGTTAAAAGATCTTGTTTGATCAGGTCAAAATAGGAGTCCCAGTGTGACTAGGACTTCCTATTCCTTGTGCCACTTAATCCTCATGCCCCACCCCTTTCTCTTTATATTTTTACATAAAATTCTCTATACCTAAAGGCTTCTCACACCCCTTTCTCTCTTCTATTTCTCATATGAAAGTTTGTTGCATGACCAAGTCAAAAGGAAAAGTTGATTTCACTTAGGATTCTTTGAGATAGAATTCCTAGTCAACTAAAAGTCCTCCTTCCCTTCATGCTACCACCTCCCTTATTTCTCTCTCTCTATCACATTTTTGGGTTTATTTGCATCCTCCCTTGCTGGTCCATGGTAGAAAAAAAAGGTGGGGCACCCAAGAGTTGGGTGCCCTCTTGGGCTCTTGGGCGTCCTAACAACTTTCCTTATTTGGTCCTTCCTAATCTAGGTTTTTGACCTAACTTAGACTCTACATATCTCTTTATTTAAATAAAATTTTTTATTAAAATTTTTATGGATTGTATATATTTGAGAGTTCTTTTTTGTGTAGAAAAATCAAAGAAAAATTTATCTAGATCATGGAGATATTAAAAACATAAATTAGGGTGTCTAGAAAAGGAACAAAGAAGAAGAGGGTCTTCTTCTAGGATTTTTGTTTCAGATCTCTTCATCCCTTTTTGTAAGCTTTTGAGAGGTGTCTTGGCATTACAAATCTTCTTCATTTTCTTTTTATATTTTGGAGTATCTAAGTTTCAAAAAAAAAAGCATTGGATCGACTGTTGAAGAGAGATCAGTATAGTGCTAGCATACTATGCTAATTTCTTGCATCAGGATCTTTGATCGTGTTCATGGGCTCATGTGGATAACTTCTAAAGGCCGAATACATGTGTGGCTCATGACTTCATCCTCAAGTCCAGATCAGCAAGTTAGAATGTCTAACTTACTTAGGTAATAGATCCGATCTGTTATTTTATAGCTGCATTAGATGTAGTATAGATTTAGATTGATATGATCAATCTTTTCTTTCTTATTTAATTTTTAATTTTTGATTTAAATATCATATAATAATCATATAATAAGATCTTAGATCTAAAATATTTTAGATTAATTTTGATTAATTTTAATCTTCTGCTGTCTGATCTTGAAAAAGTTTTAAGATCTAGTCTTGAAACCCTAGATCTGGTTCCTACACTAAGTAAGTCTATAGGTAAGACATCATATGAGGTATGGATAGGACATAAGCTGGTACTCTCACACCTTAGGATCTAGGGTTGTCTAGCTTACATCAAGCATTTGAAAATAGATAAGCTTTGATCTAGGTCTGATAGATATCTAATTGTTGGATATCCAAAAGAGATAAAATGGTATTACTTCTATAAAGCTAAAGAATAAAAATTGTTCATCAGCAATAGAGCAACCTTTTTGAAAAAGAAGTTTCTTGAAAAAGAAACTAGTGCTTCTAAGATTGAACTTAAGAAAGTTTGATAGATAGAAGAACCGACACCAATGGCTGAACCTGAATCAGATTTGATAAGATCAAATGCAGAACCTAGTGTAGAGCCATCCTTAAGATGATCTGATTGAGTATCACATCAGTCGGATAGATACTATAATTTTTTGGTCCAAGATGGTGATCCTGTTGAGCTCGATGAGAATGACGAGGATCCGATCACCTATATAGATGCAATGTAGAGGTTTGATTCTAAAAATAGCTCGGAGCCATGAGATCCAAAATAGAGTCCATGAAGGTCAACAATATATGGACATTAGTTGATCCATCTGAAGGAATAAAATTTATAAGGTGTAAGTAGATCTTCAAAAGAAAAAAAGACGTAGACGATAAGGTGGAGACATATAAAGCTTATCTAGTTGTCAAAAAATATCATCAACATCATGGTATTGATTATGACAAGACGTTTTCTTCTATGGCAATACTGAAATCCATTCGGATCATGCTTGTAATAGCTATACATCTAGACTATGAGATCTCAGATGGATATGAAAATAACTTTCTTAAATGGAGAGCTGAAGAAAAAGGTGCATATGATACAATATGATGGTTTCACATTCTTAGACAAGTCTAAAGTATACAAGCTTCAAAGATCTATTTATGGATTGAAGCAAGCTTCTCGAAGTTGGAATATGCATTTTAATAATATAATAAAAATGTATGGTTCGTTAAGAATAGAAAGAAACTCTACATTTACAAGTGGTTTAATGATCTAGTAGTTATATTTCTTGTTCTATATGTAGATGATATTCTCTTAATTAGGAATGATATTCCTGTATTATAGAAAATAAAGATATGGTTATCATCATAGTTCTCTATGATAGACTTGGGATAAGCATCCTACATCCTAAGGATGAAGATCTATAGAGATAGATCTAGGAGGCTACTTGGGTTGTTTCAGTCCACTTACATAGATACTGTGCTAAAGCAGTTCAGCATGAAAAAATTCAAGAAAGGCTATCTTCTGATAAACTATTTAATTTTTTTCTTAAAGAAGTATTATCCGACAACTTCTTAGGAGAGAGAGTATATGAGTAGAATTTTATATGCTTCGATAGTGGGTTCTATCATGTACACCATGGCATGTATGAGACCAGATGTGGTATACTCACTTAGAATAGTGAGTAGATACCAATTTGATCCAGGAGAGAATCATTGAAAGGTTGCTAAAATCATCCTTAAGTATTTAAAAAATACTAAGAATCAATGGTTAGTCTATGGAGAATCTGACTTAAAACTTATAGGATACATTGATTCCTGCTTTCAGTCGGATCATGATAATATTTACCCTTAATGGTGGTATGGTTTGCTAGAAAAGTTTTAAGCAGCACACCATGGTTGATTCAATCGACGGAAAGAAGAACCTGGCCAATCCATTTACTAAAGTCCTTATAGTTAAGGAGTTCTAGTAACAAAAATCAAAGATGGGTATTCGATATGTATTGATTGGCTTTAGTCCAAGTGAAAGTTATAGAAAAATGTATCCTAAATTCAATCTTTTAGTTTATATATGATTGAGATCATTTTTATATATGTATACGAATTATTCAATAATAAAAATTATTTGATATATTTAATCATAAGATTGTACACCTTCTTATTTGAACTTCATTATTATGATGAAAGTCCTTAGAATTACATCTAAAGCAATAAAAGAGAATTGATCGTGTAGTTCTCAAACTTGTTCATGATCAAATGATACATTATTAATAAGGATAATAATTATATCGAGTATAGATCATTGTGTGCTATATGGGTTGGTTATCCTTTTAATCAAGAAGTATATTGACATCGGTATAGCATACAGATGGGATATGATCTACATTGAACGTGATCATTCCAAAGCATTCTGCTGTTAAGAGTGTTATTTAAGAGAATATGGATATAAGTATCCATCAATCTAAGATCATCATGGTGACTTGCAAGCAACTCATTATACTTTTATAACGGACTACCTGATTTTTAATTCAGTGATGAAAGATTTTTGAGTATAGTCAAATATTTATTAAATCGGTGTGTGAGTCAAGATGAAATTGATCACTCTAAGTAAAACTAGAGATAATATTTTAGTTTAGCAAAATCTTGGCTAGGGTAATCCATATGAGAGTCATGAGATTGAGTGGATTGAGACACTATAAGGATTACTGTTCAAGAGTTGATAGTTAAACTCTGACATTTTTTTGAGCACTATTGGTCAAGGAAATGAATTATGCAATAATCATATTCCAGTAGGTTATGAATATTGCTTTGCTACATTCAACTCTATTCGATCATTGGATATCATAGCTAGATGGTCACTTCGATTGATACAGAAAGCTTATTTCTGTGCTACCGACTTAGTGTTCAAATCTATGGGGTCATATATACAGTAGTCTCGATCTGATTAGATGGCTAATCAATGATTATAAATCATTAAAGAATTTAATTATTAATATGATTGATAATTAACATAATATAATTAATTAAAAAAAGATTAATTAATAATTAAATTATTAATTGGTTCAATTTGATTGAGTTATGAGAATTAGATCAAGACTAATTGAATTAGATTCAATTAGGTCTGAACTGAATAGGTTATTGGATGACCTAACTGCTAAAAAAGATAAAATTCTGATTTAATCAAATTTTAGAGTTAATTAATTCTTGATTTGATCAAGAGATTAAGAGCCTAATTAGATTAGGTTAACTCAAAAAGTTTGGGTCTAATCAAAGCTGGTTTGATTTGAACAAAATTAGATGAGAACCAAAGAGTCCAAGTGGATAGCACTTCCCTTGTGCCTAACCCTAGATGCGGCCCACTTATTTTCCACGCACAAAGGGTTTGTGCATGTGAGATCTAGATGCCAATACCTTTTTCCACCCACTCTTTGATAGGTTTAGGGTTTGGAGAAGTTTTAGTTCAAAAAGATTTTGAATTGGATTTCGTTCCAATCTCCAACTCTATATTTTAGCTTCTATATAAATAGTCCTTTATGAGACAAAATAGCATCAGATTTTCTAGAGAGCTTTTAGGCATGAGCAATCTAGAGAGAGAGTCTCTAGGCATGAGGCTTGGGGTGGGCATCCTTGGCATATGAGATCTAGAGAAAGTTGTTCCTCTATTGGAAGAGGTTAGGATTTTATGAGAGAAACATGAGAAGGCTGTTCTCTTTTATCAAATCCTCTTCTTCTTCTTTCTTGTTCAGCCATTAAGAAGTCTTTGCAAGGAGCTAGCACTTTGGGAGTTGATCGATTGGGCTTTGTCTGAATATCCTTAGAGGTCGTTCGTGTGCATGGCTGAAGCAATGAATAGAATTTACAAGAGGCTACAATCTTTTGCTCAGGTATGAGATTTTATCTCATATATTTTTTATTTCAGATTTTATATGCATGATATCATATCATAGATTCTGGTAAAAGATTTTATAGATTAGATCTAATGCATGTTTAGATTAAAAATTTTAATTTAAAGTCTTCTACTATATTATTTTTTAAAAAAAAATTTAAAAATCATGCATGAAAACCCCATGCTTCTTCAACATTCTCTCCATTCTCCACAGGCCATCAGGTTCTTTTTAAAAGTCCTAAAACTATATCCCAATCGGTTCAAGTCTTTTATTAAGACTCCAAAATCACTTTGACTGTTCAATCAATCTTGCATGCACCCGTAGCCACTCAATCGCATAATTCATGTAATAGACCGCACATGGATCGTGTGAAACCACATCTAGGCATGGTGGCTCGCATCGTGTTGCCCCTCTAAACCGCATGGTGGACTGCATGCTCATGCATCCTAGGCCATGCTTAAGCATCATGGGTTGCATGCTCTTGCAGGCCATGTGCACCTGTAGGCTGCGTGTGCTTGCATTGCATTCGTGGGCTTCTCCATCATGTGGGCTTTACTACTGTGGGTCAAATTTAAGGCACTGAAAATCTGATAGACTGGCCTATTCAAATCCATCGAAATGGAAACACGAGCATACCCCATGCGGGAGGAATTCAAGGTCTAGTCATCCACAAATAGAGGCTTACCTATGAAGGATGCAATTTTTAAGATCTTTTTCGCTTCCCATAACTCTAGCAGGAGGTCCAGCAATCATAAGCAAACCCGAAGTTGTCTGACTATATCTTTGTCAAGTCGAAACTTTGGTCACTATGGTTCCAGTGCAAGCAACTATCTAGCTAGAGACCATTGGCCGTTATCGAGAATTCGATCCCTAACCTCCTCTAAAGGACACTGAAATAACAGTAACCCTTCAGACAAGGCTGAGACATGAAATTTCCCATGCACATTCCATCTATTCCTTAATTCTTTTTCAATAAACTCTAGTTGGAAACCCTTACTGATGAACTTACCTACCAAGGTTGAGCAAAGCTGTTGAGATGAAGGATGGATCTCCTCTTCAGTGAAGTGGATGACTTTAGAAAAACACTGCTCCAGTTACTTGATCTTTAAGTCGAAAGTTTTAGCCATCTCCTAATGGAATCTATGTTGCCCTTGAACCACTTGATTCCATGGCCGATTTGGATCCACAGTCTGGTTCCTTAGTGGTGTTGTAGAACCAGTTGGCATACCTCACAAACTAGGTGGACTAGAGGTCGGAGATCCATGAGCTTCCATGCTCTGGTTAGAAAGCACTTTACTGTCTACTAGAGGGTGTGAAGATGAAACTTCCATCTTTGAATTGCCTTTCTTATCCCTTGAAGCTCTCCATTCCTCCCTCCCTTGGATATCCTCATCACACTTGTTGTCGATCTGCTTCTGAATGGTTGAATCGGGAGCTCCGATGCCCCCAATGCCAAACCCCGGATCAATCTCGGAGGATCATGTTCCATGACCTTGAAACCCTAATCCAAACATTAAGATCGATAGTGTACGAACCCTAACCCCAAAACCTAGAAAAGATGAAGATAGAAATGGGATGAGTCTTTTTAGTCATGGGACTCTCTCTCTTTCTAAACTTACGCTAAACAAATTATTGTAGAAAGAATTCAGCTCTTGGATTAATGGCCTATACTCTATATATAATGCAAATTATGGTCGAGTATAGAAAAATTTGGGATGCGTAAAGATGTTACTAGAAACTTTGAATAGAATCTGACCGGCTCAAAGGATCAGTGGGGCTTTGGTTGGCCACATAGTAATGCTCACACATCCCGTATCCTTTTTGTGTATCCTGGTTATCTTTACAAAGATGGATTGTGTAATACCCAAAATTTTAAAGTCTAGCCAATATTTAAAAAAAAATTGAAATAAGCCAGTACATGCATTGCACGTGCTAGAATTACCATGAGAGTTGAGAAAACATGAGGAAAACTCCTGAAGGAGTTCTTTTCCCACTAAAATCCTAAATCCCCTTAGAAATCAAATTGGAATAGAATTCTAATTCTTTCCATGAAAGCCTATTTAAAGAGTTCAATCTCTTAGATTTTTTTCCTCATAAAAACCATCATCATTTGGCTACCCTTTTCTTTGATTTCTTCCTATTTACTGGTGGTTTACCCTTACTTTGGCCGTCAAGAACTAGATTAATCTTAGTCGAAGATCAAGTAAATCCCTTCCACATTTTCTTTTCCATCTTCTATAGTCTTTAAAGTTTGAATTTTGGCCAAATTTTTGTTAAATCTTTTTTGAAAAATATGGTTATTGAATCCTCTATTAATTATGGCCTTACCCTTTTAATTCTCATTTTCTTTCATTTTGTAAAACATCATCTTGATATAAGGTTGCCTTGGTATGGTTGTGAGTGGAGAAAGTCGGTCATGCTGCAAAGTTGTCCTAAGATGATTATTTTTCCAATCTATCCAATCTATTATTACCGTTTATTCTCAAATTTTAATTTTTAATTACTATTTTGCTCAATATTCATCCAATCTAGTGTCAAGTGTTACTGCTTTCCTCAAATTTTAGCTATCTTTCACTAGATTGGATAGAATGGATAAATATTCAGCAAAGCAATAATTAAATTAAAAATTGAGAATAAATAGTAACAATAGATTGGATAGATTGGACAAATAGTCATCCTAGGACAACTTTGCAGTATGGCCGGCTTTCTCCACTTACAACCATACTAGGGCAACTTTATATCAAGATGATGTTTTATAAATTGAAAGAAAATGAGAATTAAAAGAACTAAAAATTTTGATGCTTACAAATGAGGGCTTCAAAAAGTTGGAGAGTATAGCTTTTGATCTTTATCAATTGTAAAATTGGAAAACAAATCAAAATAAGGAAAAGAACATGATACACATTAAGATAATCGAAGAGCTTTTATTGAAAAAAAATTGACAATTATAACTCTTTGACTTTTGAAGACTGATAGTGTACACCAATTTAGGAGTACAATGATTAGGATATTTTAGATAATTTTTGGAGGAAGGATTTTGATATAGGCAATGATTTTGGAGAGGACTTTTTTAGATCTAGTTTTTCTTCTTCCTTGAGAAGGAGATATTCTCCCCTTCTTATAGAGTTGGTTCTCTAGATTTTAGATGATTTTGAATCCTAATAGCTCATCTTTAGATTTTTAGCCCGAATCCAATGTTTGCTTTCTTGAAATTGTTGGTTTGAATTGCTTTTCAGAAATCTAATGTAACTTTGTTAGGTATGGTGCTGCCTTTTGTTGAATGTGATATGGCTTTATCAGGAATCTAATGTAGCTTTTATCAGATTTGATGCCGCCCTTTGACTTTGTCAAATTTTTAGGAGTCCAATGCAGCTTTGTCAAATTTGATGCTGAAGTCCAGTGTAACTTTGTCAGATTTGATGCTAGAGTTTAGTGCAGCTTTGTTAGATTTGATGCTATTGTTTATAGATGTTATGGAGAATTCAATGCCTAAGGGGCTGGGTTTGCCATGCTAGAGATTTTTGCTAGGTTGGAAATTCTTGCCTTGTTGGAGATTTTTGCCATGTTGGAGATTTTTGTCTTTGATTTTGTTGGTGAAGATTGTTTATTATATTGGCAGGAAGATATCAAAACAGCTATCTTCATTACTTCCAGCGTAGTTCGAGGAAGATTGACTCTGTTGACTTTTGGTTTGCTCTTCTTCTTCATTGTCAAGCTCCGAGAGAGTTTCTAGAAGAAGCTTCTTGTATTCTTATTTTGATTTAGTTGTTGCTAATTTGGAACTTGCAGAGCCCTTATGTTTCAAGAACCTTGCCATTGACTGGCCATAATAGAGTGCTGTGGATGGCTAGAGAACTATTCTAAGATTTTTAGTTTAGTTGCCCTTTTCGGGTTTAATTCCTGCCACCATTAGATTTTGAATCTTCTTCCTAGAGGAGGAAGAGGAGGATTTGGAACAAACATGTATTCCAATATGTAATCCATACTAGGAAGAATTGAAAAAAGAAGTTTAACAAAAGGAAAAATTTTTGCTCTCTAGGGGAAGGAAGATCTTTTGCCGATAAGTTTCAAAATCCTCAGCAATGATAGGAGGAAGAATTTCATTGGTGGGACCATAGTATTCCCACAAGTTTAAGAACCAATAAGAAAAATGAAAAGAAACTCCTATTTTGAAGTAGAAAAGTAAGGAGTGCCTTCAATTTTGATTTTGGTATAAGAATGCCAGGTACCAAGCATTTTGATAATCCCTATACTTGAAGTTTTGGGGATTGAATTTCTAGAAAAACTTTCTTGATTTACTTGGATTATCCCTCTAGGTAGATGGGGATAAGACCTGAAGAATTTAAGCAGTTGAATGTGTGAATAGAGATTTATCATTTTTGTCTTTATATGTTTGATTGCAATTCAACTAAAATGAATTCATAAAATTTTTGAGTTTTTCAAAAATCTCTAGGCTGGTAGTGCCAACTAGGCGAAAATATCTTTTTAGCTACCAGGTAAGGATTTTGTGCTGACTATTCATCCTCTATTGTAAATATCGGTTGAAATATATTTTTCTCAAAATATTTCATAAAAGTCTTTTTTAAGAAATTTTTTTGGAGTGTTGGGTCAGAATCCCAATAGCCTGCATTTTGTTTTAAATCATGTTGCAGTGTTTTTGCTTCAATTTTTGCAAGTCTTTTGGAAAATTTTCCACCCAAGAAGAGTTGGATTGGACTGGCATGGCTATTTCAACCAATTGCTCCCAAGAGACTCTTGATTTTTCTTCTTCTTGTGGTTCTTCTTAGGTAACCATTTCATACCAAGTAAGAGTTTTTGGTTTTGAAAGAGGTTGGGTTCAGGATGATGCTTTGGACTCAAGGATTTTCATTGATTCTTGGTCAGTTGATTTGGAGTATTGGGCATAGGAGGCTTTGGATTGTTTTTGGGTCATTGTAGGATTGGATTTTTTGGATGGCATTGGAATAGCTTCCCTGCAAGAATTCACAGGAGAGGAAATCAAGAAGAGAATTCCTTTCTCCTCTTATGTACTTAATGTCAAAGTCAAAAATAGATAGATCATTACCTGCCATCTAGCAAAAATTTGCTTTGATGCTAGATTTTGGACATCCTTTTCTAAAATATTTTTTATTGATTTAAAATATACTCCAAGTAAATATTTTTGGTTCAAAAGATCACTTTGAAATTTTGAGATGCACAAAATAATTTATAGAATTTCTTTTTTGATTGTAGAATAATTTTGTTGGGTTGAATTCCAACTTCCTGAGGTGAATTGGACAAAATATTCTTTATAATCTTTTCTTTGTTTAAGAATCCTCCATAGCCTCTTTTTGAGGCACAAGTTTCTACTATTTTGAAGATTTTTGGATCTGCCAATGTAGATGTGGTAAAGAGTTTATTTATTTTTTAGTAGTCTGGACCAGTTTGATGTGCTTTAGTGTCCATGGGGGATTTTTATTTCTTAGTCTTTTATATAGAGATTTCATAATAATTTCTCAATTTTGATAAATTTAGAAAGATACTTTAAGCTTTCTAAAAATTTTTGCAAATATTTTTTGTCTAATATTTCATCAGAAAATTTATCAGCAAATTTTATTGACCTCTAAATGGGTATAATTGTTCCTTGGTTAATATTATGTCCAAAAAATCTAATCTTAGTCTAGAATAAACTTATTTTGGATTTTGATACTATTAATCCATTTTGTCAGATTATTTATAGAAATATGTACATTTAAATGTTTGTTGTGCTATTCTAAGTTTGAAGAAAAATTAACACATCATCTATATGGACTATTGAAAATTTTGTATAGGGCATGAAAATTTCATTCATTATTCTTTAAAATTCTGATGAAGCATTCTTTAAACCAAATAGCATTACATTCCATTCAAAATGGGAGAACAAAACTAGGAAAGTAATTTTATGTGTATCTTTTTTAGCAATATGGACTTGTCAAAATCTAGATATCATATCAAATTTTGAAAATACTTTTATGTTACAGGGCCCATTTAGTAAATCCTTTTTATTTGGCAGTAGATACTATATCCATTATAATGCATTATTTAAGGATTTGTAGTTTATCACAAGTCTTGGAGTTCTACTTTCTAGTTTAGTATTTTTTTTGAACGTAAAAAGTTGCACAACTTCAAGGGGATCTACTCTTTCTAATTAGTCCTTTTGCTAGCAGATTATTAATTTCAGTTTTGCAAAATTCTAATATTTCTTTATTCATTTGAATTGCCCAGCTTTTGTAGGGATTTTGATTTTATTAAAATCTTTTTCATACGGAAGTTCTACCACATGATTTTTCCTATTCCTAAAGGCATTTGGTTTTCTGCACCAATGCTTTCCTCAATTGCCTCCTTGAAGTTTTAGATTTTTTGTATCATTATAGGATTTTCTAATTATTGCTTAATCCTTTTATATTGTACTTCTTTTTTTAAGAAGTCAAGATGGTTTTGTTTTCTTGATATCTGATTAATCATTTGGGTTGTTGATAAAGTTTTTAATACGTTGATATCTTTTGAATGAGGTTTTCCTATGAATCCAAATATGACATCTAGTCCTAAAATGTTGTTTTTATTCCTTCATCATCTACTTGGAATGATTTTGTAAGGCCGAGGAATGGAGTTTCCAAAATGATCGATTCGCCTAAGCTTTTTACTAAGATGAAAGATGTTTTCAAACATATTTCTTGATTACATAAATAGGCTTTGGTTAATTTGTAGTTAATCCTTAATTTTGATCCGTTTGTAGTGTTGAGTTTTTCTTTAGTTTTTTCAAAATATTTTGTAGGAATTAGTTCATCTTGCATGCAATTCAGGTCAGCTCCTGAATCTATTAGGGTTGTTGATTCCATCTTATGGTCATTATTAACTATTATTGTTATTTTTACATACCAGTTTTGCAGTGTTGCTTGGGATAAAATTTGGAGGAAGTTTCGATCCTCTTTGTTTATGTTGTCTTGTATTCCTTCCAAATTTCCATCCTTTACTTGTTCTAATTGTTCTTTTATTTGCACTATTTCTAATTTTAATTGATTAATTTCTTGTTGTAGGTCTTGTAAAGTAAAAGATTTGTTGGTGGGTTTATTAAACTTTTCAAATATATCTTTTAAATTATATATATTATGTACTAGAGATTTTTCTTCTACCTTGCCCATTAAATCTTTTAATTTTAATAGATATTCTCTTCTGATTTTTGGTTCTTGTATTTTATCTATAAATTCTAGTAATAGATTTTGTTCTTTTGTTATTACACAAATTTTTTCTGAAGTGAAACCTGTTTCATCTATATCATTTTCACTTTCAGTAAGTTCATCTGAAATTTCCTTAGACTCATCTTCTATTTTAGAATTAATAAGTATTTTTTCTAATTATTTTGTAAGTGATTTCTTTCAATTCATCAATTTCTATTTCATTTATTTTTGCTTTTAATGTACAATTATTTTTGTAATGTCATGGTTTACCATATTTATAATAGATTGAGATTTTCCTGCTTCTTTTGAGTATTATTCTTTCTCTTTTTTCAGTAGATCTCTTTTTATGAGCCTATTAAGAGATTTTTTTTTCATTTTTATGCAATCCTTATAAGTTTTTTTTGTCTATTTATTTTCTTATGTTTTGAACTTTTTTGTAAAGGATTGTATCCAAACTGTTCACAGAGGGAACCTAATTCTTTTTTACTAGTTATTTGTTCTCTCTTTATTTGTTGTTTTAATTTGACTTCATTGCAAAAGAGCAATCCTTCATTATTAGTAATATTAATAAAATCTCTATATGTATGTTTGTCATAAGGAATTTTTCCATTGTTTTGTTCTCTAAGTTTTGTCTCGATTTTTTCAGCAAAGACCATCAAAAGTCCAGTAATAAATTTTTCCTTTCAAAAAGCTTGATTGCAATCACTCCAAGTCATTAGTTCGGTTAAGAAAATATCTTTATGCCATCTAAAATCTTGTAATTTTTTAATCTTAGATTGGTAAGAATTTTTGATGTCTTATCTCTTAATTTTAAAGGGTCTCCTAAGAAGTATTTGGCAATGGCAAATATCAAAGTTGTGATAGCATCCTGAATTTCTTGATTATCTTCTATCTTAATGTTAGTTACTTTTACAGTTCTGTCTTAATACTAGTTATCTCTTAATTTTGAAGGATCTCCTAAGAAGTGTTTGGTAATAGCAAATATCAAAGTTGTGATAGCATCACAAATTTCTTGATTATCTTTTGTCTTAATACCAGTTGCTTCTACAATTCTCTTGACTGTAGTAAGAATATTTTCTTTATCAGGGTCCTCCAAATAGTGGTCCCATCATCCTTTGAGTTGTCCAATGAATTTGACAACTAATGCTTGGGCTATTGCATGGTCAGCGGCATTTTGTTTTGTTTTGAAGGCAATACTCACTCATCTCTTGAAGAAGGTTTAAAATATGATATTCTGTTATTCCATCCATATTCCATTCATAGATAAAATTTTCAGAGTACTGTGCTAGTTTAAAGTGAAACCTTTCTTCATATTTTGTATATTATTAATTCATTTTGTTTGGTTATTTTTGTTTCATCATCACTTTCACTAGTTTGTTTTGAACCAGCAATTGATTTTCTTTTTGAATTAAGTTTGTTCAGGGGTACCCTAAATTGCTAAATCTTGTAATATATCTAATTTTTCTAGTCTCTTATCTATATATTTCCCTTACTATGTCTGGTTTTGTGAATTATCGTATATATTGTTGAGGAATTTCATGGGGTTTAAATGTAGGTGTTTTTGTAAATTCAATATGAAAGTTCTTATATTTCTTGTTGTATTCCATCTCTTTAAATGCATGATGTACAAAATAGAATATGGTTCAAGGATAACAAAGATAACAATATAAGCTGATTACAAGCCGATTCCCTTAACTTTTTAATAGAAATAGTTCGAGATCTTAGTGGGAGATGACTTCGTCCAAGCCCCCTTAAGTTAGAGTATGTAGATTATGAATGCCCAACTTGCATTAAAGAAGAAGAAAACAGTCATGACCCAATGCTTGGGTGAAGATATTATCAAGCTGTAGAGTAGTTCAGATGTGAGTAGTTAAGATGTGAGTAGTTAAGCTGTAGAGTAGTTAAGAGTAGTTAAGTTGTTGTATTCCATCTCTTTAAATGCATGATGTACAAAATAGAATATGGTTCAAGGATAACAAAGATAACAATATAAGCTGATTACAAGCCGATTCCCTCAACTTTTTAATAGAAATAGTTCGAGATCTTAGTGGAAGATGACTTCGTCCAAGCCCCCTTAAGTTAGAGTATGTAGATTATGAATGCCCAACTTGCATAAAAGAAGAAGAAAATAGTCATGACCCAATGTTTGGGTGAAGATATCATCAAGCTGTAGAGCAGTTAAGATGTGAGCAGTTGAGATATCCTTAGCCACAAGATGATCATGGATGAAATGGCAATCCACTTCAACATGTTTGGTGTGTTCATGGAAGATGAGGTTTGTAGAAATGTGAATGGCTGCATGGTTATCACAAAATAGAGTCATGGGCTGATGATGAATGATAGTGAGATCTTTGAGTAAGGCATGAAGCCAAAGTAACTCACAAGCTACTGCCACCATGGACCAATATTCAGCTTTGGCAGAAGAGCAGAAAACTATGGATTGCTTTTTAGTCTTCCAAGAGAGAGGAGAGTGACCAAGCATGGTAAAATATCCAGTAGTGGAGCAGCAGGTCATAGGGCAACTAGCCCAATCAAAGTCATAGTATGCTTGTAAAGATAAGGTACTTATAGATGAGAGAAAGATTCTTTATCTAAGAGAGCCTTTTAAATAGTGCAAATTGCACATAGCGGCATTTAAATGAGCTTGATGAGGATCTTGCATAAATTGGCTAAGAATATGGATAGAGCATCTAATGTCCGGACGTGTGATGGTGAAATAGATGAGATGTCCAATAAGATGTTGATATTTGCTTGGATCGAGAACTGGTGGACCAGAGTCGACTGACAACTGAAGTTGTTGTTCCATCGAAAAAGGAGTAGATTTGGCACCTAGCAAACCCAACTCAGATAAAACATCCGACATGTATTTATGTTGACATAAGAAAATGCCACTAGGAGACTGAGAAATTTCGATGCCAAGGAAGTATGAGGAGGCCAAGGTCTTTAATATGAAAGTAGGTATGCAGAAAATCCTTGACAGCTTGGCAATGGAAGGTGCTATTACCAGCGACGATCAAGTCATCCACATAAACTAGAATTGCATGAAAGATCCTCTAGAATAAGACGTGAATAATGAAGAATCTGCCTTAGATTGTCAAAATCCAAATTCCAATAAAGCACTAGAGAGTTTGTGAAACCATTGGCGTGATGCCTATTTTAAACTATACAGAGATTTGCAAAGATGGCAAAATCTATTGTTGCCGAATTTGTGTACCCAGGTGACGGACGCATCTACACCTCTTCATAAAGATCACCATGAAGAAAAGCATTGTGAACATCTAATTGGTGGAGTTTCCAATATTTAATGGTAGTAATAGTGATCATACAATGGATTATGGTGATCTTAGCAATAGGGTAGAAGGTTTCAATATAATCCAAGCCATCAACTTGTGTACAACCCTTGGCCACCAAGCAAACTTTGTAGCACTCAATGGTGCCATTAGTCTTGTACTTGATTTTATAAATCTATTTGCAACTCATAGGTTTTTTTTCTAGAGGAAGAGGCTCGAGAGTCCATGTATCATTATTGTCAAAAGCCAATATCTCTTGAGCCATAGCATGGCACCACCGAGGATCCTTGGATGCCTGAGAATAGGTGTGGGGCTCATCATGGCTAGTGATGGCCACTAAAAAGACACAATGTGAGGGAGCAAAATGATCATAAGATATGGTGGAAAGAGGGTGAGTAGCACCTGAGGAGATAGAGTGGGATGAGCCTGAAATAGGCTTTATTGATTTAGACAACTGGCATTCAAAATCTTGAAAGTGTCGAGGTGGATGATGAGCCCTTTGAGATCGGTGTTCTGGCACCATTGGAGCAAGGAGTGAGACTTCAAGTGGAGGTTGACTTGGTGGTATTGGTGATGTAGGAAGTGAAATTTCAGCTAGAGGATAAGGCATGGTCGCAATGGAAAGAGTGTCATTCACGTATGGAAAAGGAATAGGAATACTATTGTTGCAATCATGAGTTGATGCAATAGTGAGAAATGGAAAGTTGTCTTTGTAAAAGACTACATCATGAGATACAAAAGTATTTTTAATGGTAAGATCATAAACTTTGTATCCTTTTTGACCTTGAGGATAGCCAAGAAATACACAAGGGGAAGAACATGGACTAAACTTGTTATGGCTTTTAGAAGTATTTGTGGCATAACAAAGGCACCCAAAAACTTTTAAATGAGAGTATGAAGGTGGTTTGGAGAACAAAGCTTCATAAGGGGTCTTACCTTGTAACAGTGGTGTAGGCATATAGTCAATTAAAAGAGTAGCGGAAAGAATGTACTCACCCCAAAATTAGATTGGTAGTTCGGCTTGAAAATGAAGAGCACGAGCCACCTCGAGGAGATGGTGCTACTTTTGTTCGACCATGCCATTCTGTTGTGAAGTATGAACACAAGAGGTTTGAGGTAAAATCCCAAGCTGAATAAAAAAGACTTCATAGATTGTGAGTTGAACTCACTCCTATTGTTGCTCCTAATTTGATCATATGATCAAACTGAGTTTTGACCATAGCATAGAAATAAGTAAGAAAATGATAAGTCTCTAATTTATGCTTCATAAGATAAACCCAAGTGGCATGAGTACAATCATCTATAATAGTAAAAAAAAATATAATGCACTGGTATAGGAAGGATTCTAATATGGCCTCCAAACATTATAATATATTAAGTCAAAAGCAAACTGAGATTTATTTATGCTTAGAGGGAACATGTGATGAGTTTGCTTAGCACGATGACATGTGTCACAATATATATTTAAATTATTAAAAACCAAAAGAGGTAAATTTGGAATTTATGGCAAACAATCGAAGGAAATGTGACCTAAGAATCGATGCCAAAGCTGAACCTCTTCAACACTAGTACAAGTAGCTACCTTATGAACCTGTGGCTGTCTAAAGTAATAAATCCCATCTTAGAGCTCACCCACTCCAATTGGCCTCCTCATAATAAGGTCCTGTAGGACACAAAAGATAGGAATAAAATAGCAGCATAATTTAGATCTTGGGTGAGTTTACTAATGGAAAGTAAATTACATGTAAAGGATGGGATATAAAAAATATCTTTTAATGGAAGGTGAGGTGCAAGATAAGTACGACCAATGCTGTGAATAGAAAGGTTTGAACCATCAGATATTTTAATAGGTGATGTGTGACACAGGATTGAGGATTGGAAAGAATATGGGCATTACATGTCATATGATCAGAAGCTCCACTATCCAATACCCATATAATGGCATCTTTGGAAAAAAATATGGTCTTACCAGCAAAATTGTCTAAAGGAGTTGAGGAGTCTTTCCCTTGATTGAGCAAATACATGAGTTGATCATATTGCTCCTTTGAAAGACCAACAATTGGAGATGACATATTAGATGGAGGTGTTGAGATATTGTAGGTGGAGGTTGATGACTTTTGGTAGACTGGGTACTCTTGGGTTTGCTCTTATCTGGCCATCCAGGAGGGTAACCAATTAATTCAAAGCACTTCTCTTTGGTGTGCCCTGGACCTTTGCAATGGTCACATTGAGGATGAGTGGTGTTGTGAGGCCCCCTCTGTCCATCCTTCCATGGTCTTTTGGAGTTGAAAGTAGCCCCCTCAATAGAAAGAGATCTTGCGGATGTGAGAGATTGTTGCTTCTCTTCTTGAGAAACAAGAGCATACACTTTAGCAGGAGTTGGTAAAGGGTCTGTGCTTCAAATTTGTGAGCGAATAACTTTAAAATTATCACTGAGGCCCATGAGAAACTAGTGAACTTTTTCTTTCTCATGTTCAGTAACAAATTCCTTTGCTACTCCACACGTGCTATTGGAAATAGTAGAATAGTAAGTTCACCCCATAATCCCTTCATTTTAGTGTAATGTGCCGCCACCATCATATTGCCTTGGTGAGTAATGGCAAGATCATCCTTCAATTCATGCATACGAGATGCATTACCTTGCGAAAAGCGTTTCTCTAAATCCACCCACATTTCATGAGCGGTATCAGCATAAGTGACACTTTCATGAAAATCTAAAGAAAGTAAGTTGAAGAGCCAAGAGATGACCATGGAGTTGCATTTTTGCCATGACAAGTATTCTGCATCACTTGCCACTGGTGCCTCTAACATGCCATCAACAAAATTATATTTGTTTTTGGCCCGAAGTGCATTCACCATGGCACATTTCTAGGTGGGATAATTGTCTCCTTTAAGAAGGCATGAATCT
The DNA here is from genome assembly GCA_006176705.1 of Cocos nucifera. Lineage (NCBI taxonomy): Eukaryota > Viridiplantae > Streptophyta > Magnoliopsida > Arecales > Arecaceae > Cocos > Cocos nucifera. The sequence goes on from QRFJ01001274.1 coordinate 685,103, forward strand.
AGTACTATGCTAGGATTATGAGAAGCACTAAAAAGATAATGGAAGGATATAAAATTATTATCGCCATCATTATTATTGGTAACGGTGTCTGTTGCCATGTTGAAAAGACTCAAACAAGCAGATTTAGCCAGTAAGATTGCATGCTCGCCCCCTCACGTTGGAGACAAACTATGCCTATTACAAAATTGAGATCTAGATATGCAGGCATTATTTGTGCAAGATGGGGAGAGGTGCTGGACTAAGCATGCTCTCGATGAGACTACAACTTGCTGAATCTGGGATGCTTTGTTGCTCTGGAACATTGCCCAAGACTAGACAATGATTTGAGAGAAGGGTGAAACCCTAGAGAAGAACTTCGCCTTCTCTTGTATAGTTGCAAGATCAAGATGGTCTAAAGGTGGAGATCCTCACCATGGTGAGGCTCTGATACCATGTAAATTCTATGCGAAAGTTCTTATATTTCTTGTTGTATTCCATCTCTTTAAATATATGATATACAAAATCGAACATGGTTCAAGGATAACAAAGATAACAATATAAGCTAATTACAAGCTGATTCTCTCAACTTCTTAATAGAAATAGTTTGAGATCTCAGTGGGAGAAGACTTCGTCCAAGAGTTTCACTCGTTTTATGGCTTTCTTTTTCATTTTGCACTAAGCTTTCTACTCTAATTAATTGGTCTCCTATGGTTTTCAAATTTTGATTAGTAAAATTATTTTGTTCAATAATATTTTTGATATCTCTTTCAGTTGGTGGTTCTTGTGGATCTATTTTTATTTTGAAGGGTGAAGCTATGACTTGAGTATCTTTTACTAGGATTTTAATTTCTTGCAAAGATGGGTGAACATTTTCTATTATCCTACCTTTTCCTTCTTACCATGAGACTATTATCTTATTTTTGATCATATTTATTTCTTTTATATATGGGTTCCTTGTGTTATTTTTTTGTGTATGCATCCCAAACCATTCAAAGAAGTTGATATGGACCTAGGATTCTTTAATAAAGCTAAAATAGTCTTCTTCTAATTCTTCCCTATGGATTTTCTTAAAGGTTTCAAAGAACCATTTTATTTTTTCTTTATTTTCCTTTGAATAAAATTCTTTTCTTGACCTATTTTTGTTTATCTCAAAATTGGTTGTAATGATACATAATTCTAGGTTTTGATTTTCTATTATTTAGGAATAAGTAGGTGAAAATGATGGAGATTCTTTGTTTTCATCATTTTTCTCTACGTATTGTGCTTGTGGTATGTTTTGAGTATTCATCCCTACTCCTTGTAGGTCTACTATAGGTGTCTAGAACAAGGGATTGAAGAGCATGATCTCCTATAGGATGTTTCTTGGAGATTGGTGGAACCTATCTCACTACTGCTGTGTTTAAGATTTATTTTATAAAATTTTATTGCTACATCCCCATTTGGGTGTGTAGTCATGGCTTCTACTATACTTATGCCTACTTGAGGGGTTGGCATTGCTTTCTCTAGGAACCAGTCCTCAAGAAGGCTAATTTGATCCTAGACTAATGTCTTTGGGATATGAACATTGCCCTTATTTAGGTTTGTTTGAAAATAAGTTGTTTTTCCTATAATTCTTTTATTTTTTGCACCTATATAATTTAAAAGTATTTACTATTTTGTAATAGATCCTATAGATGATTGTAGCAAGATATGATCCTGATAGCATCTTGAAATTATGTAATTTGATATTTAGTTCTAAGGCTCTCATGATATTTTTATCATTTTGATAGTTGTATGTGGACTACCGTTAAAATACATAGGTCCATCATACAAACTAGTTTCAAGCATTCCCAGGAGGGAGTCCTAAAAATTTGCTAGGCTGCCATCCTAGAGGTATTATAACAAAATAGTAGTATTGCGGCCATGCTTAACTATAGGTTTAATTGCCACCTGGACTAATCCTATGTGGATGAATTCATGCTTAATTCTTTGGATTTTTATCATTTCTTCATACAATAATGGAATGATTTTATGATCATTCATTATTCATATAGTTATTTCTACTACCATGATCGTCTGATCTTAGATGATTTTGAGACCTAGCTCCATGCTTGTAGATGGAGTTCCTAAAAACTTTTGGGATAGACCAATTATCCATTTGTCTTTATTCATTTTCTATATTATCCTCCAATTCACCCTTAGAAGATGAGCTGGTTGACTATAATCTAGATAAGAAGTTTATTTTTGAAATAATATTTATTCCTCCTAGACTATCAATGGTTTATGCCAATCAAGACAGTGAACAACTAGGCTTGATAATGGCTATGTGACTTGTGGTCAGACAATATTACTTCTAAAAATTATCTCCTTATCCTTACTTGTCCTCAACTTGCCTTTGATATATATATAGTGTGTGCACATGGGCGTGCATGTATGTGTACCATGCTGCACTAAGAACTAAAAGAAGATAGAAGACTTGTTCAAAAACCTAAATGTTTTATCTATTTAGCCCTGGTTAAGTCTTAGAAGACTAAAGAGATAATCTGATTAAAAAGAAGTAAAAGATTCCTTAATTTGAATCTCTTAAAATAAAATAATAGAAAGTATTAAAAAATAATTAAAATTTGTAGAGACGTCTAATTTTATTACTTCGGGTATGTATTTGATCAATTTATTCCTTTCTAGCATTAGAATAATTGTATTTGTTTAATATTATTGTCTAGTGCAATATTTATTCAATATAGTTATTTCCATTTAATTATTTGCTCCTTTAATTAGTGCATTTATTACTATTTAATTCTGAATTTTAAAATTTAGTGCATAATTAATGGAATCTATTAATTAAATACTTAAACCAAATAGGACTAGATCCTATGAACCTTACATGTGCAAAATCAATTAACCAACACACATCATAAAGTGGCTTTTCTTTTGTGATCATAGTGCTATTAAATCTTAAAAAACTCAATGGTCTATTTTTCAGGAGATATCAAAGCCAGGTGATAGTGTGGCTGAACACTTGAGTTAATTTAAGCCATGGAATAACCCGATCCTAAACCCTCATCTATGCCAAGTTACCTTTGAAATTAATCACCAAGAAATAGCTTCTTCTAGTACTTGAGCTAAAATCTTCTAGAAAATAGTTCTCATTATAGGATCCTCAATGCGTTATCTAATTCCCTTTATGATGTTTACTTTCGTCACCAAGTTTGCATAGAAACTATAGGATGTCCTAGAGGCTAAGTATGGAATGGATGTTTCTGGCCTAGATTGGTTCATCATATTCAAGATTTGAAAGTATGTAATTGTAGATTCCAAAACCACTAGTATCCCTATCAACAAATTTCAATATCTTCCATAAATACTTGATCAGATACAAATATTTGAAGAGTTATAAGGTTCAAGTTTTAATCAACTTTTTTCCTCCATCCTATTCAAACTTATCATGAGGGCTGAGTTATAAGTAAGGTGACTTGACTTTGGTAGGAGTTATTATCTCTATTCGGATCAAAGAAGAACACCGACTTAAGTTCAAGCATAAGCAAAAGTGTGGATCCAAGATCGAACTAACCAAATCCTATCCTAGACCTTCAAATCAAGGTCACCTCAAATCCCAAGGGAAGGACTTCAAAAGAAGAACTTCCAAAACTAATCAAAATAGAACCCTTGCTCCAAACCTTCTTAAAATCAAAATTGTCCAAAAATCAATTGGGTTAGAAGCACAAGGAGACTTTTTGCTTCATGTGCAATCGAACTAATCATGTGGCAAAGGATTTCTACCACAAGAAAACTGAATTACTCATAAAGCATGCAAGTACACCAAACCTCAACTAAACATATATAGTTGAAGGTGGTGTTGGACTTTATTTTGAGGTCAGATAACTAACTCTTGTAATAAACTTCACCTATTCATGTTATGATTGGTGACTTAATTTCGAAGCTAATATTCGTGCTTGCTTCAATCTCTCTAAGCTCTCCATCTTTTTAGGAATAATCTGGTAAAGGTGTAATTAATGCTTGAGAATAATTAATTAGTAGCATAAGTACAAGAATAGGATGAGCAGACCTGAAGATGACTTCGAAAAATCTTGATCTTTCATGAAAAATTGTAAATATCTAATGTTAAGAGATACCTGATTAGCAGATTCTCTAGGATCTTGGGTTTACAAAATCATATTCGAATCCAATAAGCTTATAATTACTCATGTTAACATATTTATATAGAAAGGCTTTATATCAAAGAGCTTGCTCAAACTGTATATTTTACAATAAATATAAATAAAATCCTTATATGGTTCTTAATTCAAATCTTCCAATATCTACTTTAGTAGGCTTGATCATGTGAACTTTAATCAGATCCATCATATGATGAACTTAAATCCCATTCCTAAGATACATCTACATAAAAAGTTAAATATGAAAAACCTTTAAAGTTGGTGCATAGAAGTTCAAATCTTCTTGATGTAATAATATGAAACTATCAAGTCACCAACTTATCAAGGTAATCACTACTTTGGAATGCTTATCTATGATTTTCTTGACAATGTTGCACATATCTAATCAAACCTAAGGATGTAGTTCTAGAAAAATTCAAAATATTTAGAGTTGAAATAGGAACCCAAATTAGGAAATCCTTTCAAGACTTAGGTCTGATTGACTTCATGATTAAATATCAAATAAAATAACCTATTCTATCTCATGAGGTTACCACTTTTTATTCCCATCATTTATGGTGTAGAAAAGTAGAAAAGCTAAATCTTAATGGACATGGTTAATTTAATATTAATCAATTCCAATATAGTTGAAAACTTGTGGGAGGAAGGACTATTATTAGTCTGTTATATCCTAAATAAGATATCTTTTGAAGATAGTGCCGAGGCATCTTTAGAACTTTAGAAAGATAGAACTCCAAAGTTAGATTAATTATCTCAAAGTATGGAGGTGCTTAGCTTAGGTAGGTATATTTGAATCCAAAAGAAAGAAGATGGGATCCAAAACTATATATGTTATTTTGATAAGGTATTTCCTAGATAGTAGTACCATTTCTTAAAATAAATACAAGGATAAGTAATATATCAAATAATACCCTTATTAAGATTAGAGATGCAACTTATTTTAAAAGTATTTTTTTCTTTAGAAACCAAATCCCTGATTTGATATTATCAAAACCATCCACTTTTTATAATCTAATCCTATTGGATATGAGTCTCCAAGTGGATCAAAAAAGAGGAAATGGCCTAGACCTGATAGTAGACCCATTAAACTTGGAAGAGGCACAAGGATGTGGAAAGACCATGGTGAGAGATTTTATATTTTCTTTATTGACAGTGAACCTTCTAACTTTTTAAAGATGAAGTCTTTGCCTGATGCTCCATTTCAAAAAGAAGAGTTCAACTTAATTGTTTAAAACCTAACTTAGATTCTAATCCACCTACCATATGAAAATAAGCAATAAGGTTGCAAGTGGATATTTCAAAAGAAACTTAAACCTAATGATTTCATATAAAAATATAAGATTAGACTAGTAGCTATGGATTATAACCAGAAAAATGGTCTAGACTACTTTGAAACCTATTTTCTTGTAGATAGAAGTGCCATCCTTAGAATCCTTTTTGCTATTGCTTCCATCCATAAATTAATCATTCACGCCAAATTGATGTAAAGATTATATTTTCTAAATAAAAATTTAAGAAGAGATTCATGTTGAACAATTTAAAGAATTTGTTGAAAAGGATAAAAGAACAAGATGTGCAAACTCGTTAAATCCCTATATGGTTTAAAACATGCTCCCAAATAAAGATATGAAAAAATTGATAAGACCATCCTATTTTCAATTTCATTATATATGATAATGATAAATGTGTCTATTCCAAGTTAATGGACAATGACTATGATGCTTTGCTTGTCCATTATTGACATTCTGATCATTGGAATATCCATTAAAATCACATCTAAGATAAAGTCTTTATATCAAACAAATTTGATATAAAAGATCGAGATGAAGCCAATGTAATCATAAGGATAAAGCCAATGATATCTCCTAAAAAGGTAGCTCTCTATGTTTCTCATTATATCAATAAAATGATTGAAAATTTGGTTTTTTTATTGAAAATTAGTTTCCACTCCATATGATCCTAGTGCACATCTTATGGACTTATATAAACTTATTTATCAAACTAAATCGTCTCAAATCATTAGATCTCCACTATACATGGCAAATAGGAGAAGACTAGATAATACGTATATTTTAGAATGATTAAATAGATATACTCATAACTAAGAGATCAATCTCATTTAACCTTTTTAGAAAGTGTATATTTCGATATCTTATGGGAATCCTTGATCTTTCTTCTCTACACTAGATATCTTGAGGTGGTTGAACATTGCAGTAATGCAGTTTAGGTTGCAATTGCTTAGATCACAAAAAGACACTAGCTATTTATTCCTTCTTGGTGGTGCTTTCACAGCTTGAGGGTTTTTCATATGAATCATTAAATCTTAGAGCACCATAGAGGCTGTGTTAAATTGCCCTTGAAATCCTTAACTAAGGTAGAGGGGATGAGAAATCTTATAGTTTAATTTCTTGGGTACAAAGCAAGTTTTAGCCATATTAACCCATTATGACAACAAGGCCATCATTGAATTGATAAATTAAATAAACAGATTTTTAAATTTAAGTAAATTTTTAAAATTCTAAATGCTAGTAAAATATTAAAATTCAAGTAACCATTAACTAACATGCCATAATTCAAGTAACCACCAATACTAGTATATTAAACAAAAATGCAAGCAAATTTTTAAAATTCTAATTGCAACATACCATCTTGGATGATAAATTTCATGCGGTGTCAAATCTTTCAGAAATTCTTTCCAAAGTCCAAAGGATCATACACCTCCTAATATCACAACCTCCAAGCTACAAAGGGAAAAAGCCCACCATTTTTTTATTGATCAGCAATGAAGTGGACTTAAGTAGCCCAAGTAGCAAGTATATATAAGAAGTGCCACAAAATATTGACCATGTATAAGAGTCAATTAACAAGAAATGAGGGAGACCCCATCCTCTGAACACATAAATGGTAGGACAACCAAGAAAATGAATTCACAGCCAAAAGAAGAACCAAGAAAAAGAACAAGGTAATGTTTCAACAAAACTTAAAATTCCAAAAGAAATTATTATTCTCAAATTTATGTCTATGAACTCTTTTTCTTATGGGTAAGTAGGGTTTAAACCCTATGTTCATGATTAGTTATATAATAAAATGCTTCATGAAATAATCATCTTAATCTCTAACTTTATAATTTGATATCCTACAAATAAAGATAAATAAGCTTTTGAAATATATTATAGCAGAAATAGTTATGGAGAAAATGTTAGGAAAAATACACTATGTGGAAAGTTTAATACCTTTACTAAATCTTTGGTGCAAACTAATGTGATAAGTAGACTTTCTCTCTTTTTTGTATCTCCAATGTACAAAATTAATTAGATAGAGTGTTCAAATATATCACTCTATCTATCATATAAAATGAAGTGTCCCATTCATTTCTTCACCTTTTCATATCCTAGGAAATTCACTTATTTATTATTTGTTTTGGATATAGTAACTGAATAATGCATGGAAATTTTTATCCCAAATTCATGCCATATTGGTAAGATACACAAATGTAGCATTTAGGTGTTAAAAAGGACAAAATCCTGCATAACTCATGCATCACACTAGCATGCAACTAAGATAAACTTGAAAGATCATACAAGAAATGGGAAAGGAAAAAGATACAACTAAAGGTTCACTTGAAGGAAAATAAGAGGCCCTTGAAGATATACTTATTTACATTAATTTGGAAACCAAACTAATTTCCTTGATGATCCTTTTAACAAAAAAGAATTTAAAATTTTAGTAAGAAATTTGTATTGAAGAGAATCTTGTAAAATAGAGAACCTATCTAATTCACAAATCTACATTACGCATGCACCCAAAAACAAATGCACATACACTTAGAAACACATTCACACACACACACACAAACATATATATATATATATATATATATGTGTGTGTGTGTGTGTGTGTGTGTGTGTGTGTGTATTTGTATGTATATGTATGCATATGCATGTATCAATAAGTACATACTTACATGCCTACACACAGTAGAGTAATAACAATCCAAGAAGGAAAAAAATATAACTTATCCAATGGAATTCACGGGGTAGATGTGTCACACCTTAATCGGCATAATTTGGTTCATTAACATCATTACTATTCTATTTTTACAAATGCACATGTATGTCTGCATACACACATAACATGATAGATAAATTAATATGTAATGATGTGCCAACATGAGGGACAATTTATGATTTTGAAATGGATTTTTTGCCTATATCTAAGAATAAATTATTTGGATAGTCCTAGTAAAAAGCATGGAAAAATTAGGAATTGTTGGTTCCTAGTTACAATAAAAGTAAACTACGAACAAGAAATTAATAAGAAAATTGAACAATGAAACAAACATCATAAAAGAACTAAAAAGAACAACTAGAAAAGCTAAAATTGATCAAAAGATCAGATAGAACTAAATGGAAGAGATATCTAAGCATGATCTAGATTAAAAACCACCCCTCACCAATTCTTAATTGAAGGCTAAAGTCCATTTTAAGAAAAGTTCTAATCCATAGTTATAATTAGTTCATTGGAAAACACAACAAAACAAGCTTTGAAGTGCAACATCACTGATGAAATCAGCATTTTTTATTCAAGAAAATACAAAGAACCAAGAAGAGTAGAAATTGATTAAATATTTTAAGAAATCAACCATGGAAGAGACATCTAAAGGTGATCTACATTACAAATACATGTGCATACATGTGTGGAGAGAGAGAGACACACACATCCAGAGCGAGAGAGAGAGAGGTCATTCTTGACCTTCTCAAGGACATTGCATGCAAAGCTAAGGAGACACCAAGACCTCTAATTTAAAACTCACTTTTGAAGAGAGGACTTCTAATCAAAAGGTAATAAGCTTCCAGATGAAGTATCATTGATTAGAACATCATCTTTCACATAGATAAAAGCATATTAGAAAAATGAAACATCCAGAGAATAGCATAACAAGCTAAGTGGAAGATCGAAAAGAGAACTAAATGAGATGACCAAACAACAAAAAAAGTAGCTAAAGCTGATGAAAGTTTCAAAGAAAAAATGATGGAAGAGTTAAGTGTAGGCAGCCGCTACAATTTGTGGCTATCAGAGAATTCCTGGGGGCTGAATTAAGGGGAAAGGCTCATGAGAATTGAGAAGTTCAACTCTTTTATGGAAGAAACAGGAAAGTTTCGAGAGAGAATGAAAGTGTGAGAAGAAGACAGTGGGGGTTGGCTTATCTTTCTCAAATGGAGAGTGGGACATTAGGCACTTCACATAGTGGGATTGGTAGATATATGCTTCATCTTAAGGCCCTACTATCACCCTATCAAACTTTTTATTATAGGTTCTACTGGTGATTCTTGTGGATGGCCAGTGCAATATGGCAGTTGTCATATTCGCTCATCTACAGTTGAAACTACCTAAGTATTTAAAATTAAGCTTAGACTTCAAATTTGTTCAAACCATATTCAAAAAATAAAAATTAAAAATTTCTAACATATGAATTCAATATATAAGTTACATGTCTAACTCAAATCCAATTCACATAATCTATTCAAAAATAGATTCATTTATTAGCAATAAAGGAGACTCAAGTATCCCAAGTAATGTATTTTTCTCAAAAATATTTTGTTTCCTCAAAAGTTATCATAACTAATATCAGAAGTCTATAAACCGGTAAAGAGATGAGTGCCCCCCTCTGTGTGTTTGTGCATGAGAGAGAGAGAGATCAGTATCGTTGGCATAGAACTAGTTACCTAGGTCTGAATCCTGAACTCACCCAACTTTGGCTTGACCCTAGCTCAAAAAGCAAAAAAAGCAAAAAAAAGGAAGGAAAAGTGGTTCTTGTTTGGAAGATCATCGGTCGCAGATTAGGAATTTATACAAGATGATAAGATAATGAGTATGGATCCATAAAAATCCATATGAGAAATGCAAAAGAAATCAACTACTGAATGAGGGTGACCTATTGAAACATATTGTTTCTTACTCTCTTTTCAGAAAACAAAAATGGTTTTCTCACTCATGAAAAGGATGGGTTTTCAATTTTAAGGGAACTAACAAGTTCAAATGATACTATGAAGCTCAAATCTATGTCACAAGCTCTTTTTTTCTTGCGTTTAAGAAAGGTTCTAACCATTTGGTAAAGAAAAGGTTACAAATTAGTCATCTCAATTTCTATAACATCACATCTACTCAAAAAAGCAAGATGAGTTTTGAAGATATTCTAACAAGAATAAATTAGAAAAAGATATAAGGAAAAATACATTATGAAATCAAAATATCAAAATTATATTTTTAATACGTTAACCAAGTCTTCTCAAATATGATAAAAAGACTATCTCCTCCCACGAAGACCAAGTAATTTATAAAACAAAATATTCTTCTTATCAATCTATCAAAGCACAAAAATTGATCAGGTAGAATGTCAAAATCTAGGGTTGATGTTATATAGTTGTTGGTGCAGAATCTGATCGACGCCGAATCGAATGGAGTTGAGGAAGAAGAGGTCACTGCAGAATCTGATCGACGCCGGATCGAACTGGAGTTGAGGAAGAAGAGGTCACCGTAGAATCTGATCGACGTCGGATCGAATTGGAGTTAAGGAAGAAGAGGTCACCATCGGTGACTTACAAAATAAAGTCCCATCCGGAGTTGGTTGTGGTGGCTCTGGTGGGATCCTCCAATGATCAAGTCAGTAAAGAAAAATCCTGATTTTTTGGATTAGGTTCGTTCAGATTTGATCGGATCAAGAGATATATTTTAAATTTTTTTTTAATCTAAATCAGATCTAAAATATTTCAGATCTAATTTTATTATTTTAATAATTAAAATAAAATATAGATAAATTAAATTATATTTAATTTACCTTGATGTAGGGTAATCCTATTATCCGTTGATGATCCTATAAGCAGCGGAAGGTTCTGGATCTAGCTACGCAAGTGCCTGGCCTCTACCAGTATCCACTCGGATTGAATCTAGAGATCCTCTTCTTCTCTATCACATCTCCAAAAATCATATCTGAATCTGATTTGAAGGATCTTCAAAATAGCTTTCGAAGATCAGCAGTTGTCCTTTGCAGCAGCGCAGCCTTCTAGCTTTCTGTCGCCTTTTTCTCACCTAGATTGCACCAACTGAGATCCCAAACTACTTTGGACATGGAGAGCAGAGGAAGATGATGGACTTAGCATGGAGGAGGAAGAGAGAGGCAGCCTTGGGCATGGAGAATTATTCATCTCTTTGAGTTGGGTGCAGGATCTTATTTATAGACTATGCGTGATCCAACTCCTCTTCTTCCCAACCAATCACAACCCTTTGTGAAATCAGATCTAAATCTGATTGGTGGGAATAGAGTCCCTTGGATTCCTCCTTAGATGGTGCCTAAGACCAGTCAAAGTTGGTTCTTAGGAGGAAGTCTAATTGGAATCCAAAAGGGAGATGGAGTTTCTGTCCAACAGGAACTCCTGGGCGCCTCCTACTTGGGCGCACGCCACCCTTTGCGTGCACCCTCCTCCTTGCTAGCTACTGGCAGGAGGACAAGCCTCCACCAGCTCTCCAATAGGTGCATGACACATGGATCAGAAAGTCAAAGTGTCAATGGTCAATATTTGACCAGTCAAAGGTCAGACTTTTGACCAAAGTCAAAGGAACGAGAAATGGCAGGTGACCAAAAATGGCAGGTAATTATCTTACAAAATAAGACAACCCTTTTCTGACTCTGGACAGGCCTCCAGTCAGACCATAGTGAAGGCCTCTGATTGAGCACAAACTCCTTTGGCTCAGTCAGGACAACTTATTTATGATAGTAAAAGAAGAACGTTAGGTTCAATCGAGTGCTAGCACGATTTTCTTGAACCTAATTGAATCTCATTCAGATCAATTGAACTGGATCAGTTCAATTGATGATCACCAGATTCAAACCCTTATTTGTGTGACCCAGTTAGGTTCAGTTCTGTATGGTAATGGGATATGTCATGATCTCTATCATCGACATCATCGAAACTCCTTTCGATGGATCAGAACTCTTCTGATTCGAACAGCTAGAATGATCGATCATCTAAATCATTCTAATTGCTCCCAAAATCCACCAGTGACACCTAGCAGTATATGGTGGCAACCCATCAGAGCTGAATGCGAACCTCTTGGTGCAGCTACCTGTGTGATTAAGTTCTTCTATCTTGAGCCCCGATCAGATTAGGGTTAAGGTGAACTCGTCAAACCCTAGTTTCTGTCATATGATGTAATCATTCGATTCAAGTCCGATGTGAAAATCTAAATAGAAACTCTTTCTATTATTTCACTCTGCCATGGCCATGGGCTTCTGGACTTGATTCTCATGATCATCATAGGGCTGCTCCTCTACCACCGAGGTAGATAGATTCCATCTTGATGCAATCCAGTTCCTACAATGAACATGCTATAGCCAACATACACCTCAGGATTTCCATATGGCTAGGAGATCCGAGTAATGGTGTAGTCAAACTATAACACCCTCAAGGTGAACTGCCGATGCATCCTCAGGTCAAAGAACCAGACACACTACTGCAGCATCGAGTCAGTCATTGACGAGAAGGTAGACTTCCTAATGACTACTCGAGGTGGTCACGCTCAGTGCCCTCGTTCTCTAACGAGTACCTGTACTCTCGCTCCGGTGTCTCCACACCGTAGACTCAAGACTCATCTACTAAAGAGAAGCGATTGTACACCAACCTTCCGGATCAATCACCATCCTCGTGATGATCCTATGGTCGGGAGCATTTTATGAGTTAATAATGATTATTCATGTCTTAAATTTTCAACTCTTGAAAATATGAATTATCATTACCATTAACTCAAAGGATGTATCACAGACACTAAATACACATATGTGATAGAAAATAATCCCATTTTATTGATTATAGTCAAAATTATAATTTTGCCCCTAGAAGTGTATTACAAGTGTCAGCCAATTCTGGCTTCTAGGGCACATATATCTAACAATCTCCCACTTGTCCTAAAGCCAATTGGCTACAAGTCTAAGTCCCATCTTCTCAAGGTGGGCTTCGATCTTCTGCTGGCCCAACGGCTTTGTAAGTGGGTCTGCCACATTATCTGTGGAGTTGACTCTCTTGACCTCGACGTAACCCTTCTCGAGGTAATCGCGGATGAGGTGGTATCGCCGCTCAATGTGCTTGGATTTCTTGGTGAGACCTCGGCTCCTTAGCAAGGGCTATGGCGCCATTGTTGTCGCAGTATAGAGGAATGGCATCTGATGGCATTACTCCAATTTCTGCAGCAAACTTCTTGTACCAGAATGCTTCCTTCGCAGCCTCTGATGCAGCGATATATTCTGCTTCCATGGTGGAATCTGCTATCACGTTTGCTTGAAACTCTTCCAGCTGACAGCACCACCATTGCACACAAACAGACTCCCAGATGTCGACTTTCGATCATCTATATCGGACATGAAATCGAGTCTGTGTATCCCTGGACTTGGAGTTCTCCATTACCAAAGACCAACATCATATCCTTAGTTCTTCTCAAGTACTTAAGGATACATTTCACAGAAGTCCAGTGTTCTTCACCTGGATTTGACTGATATCTGCTTGTGACACTCACAGCATGGGCTATATCAGGTCGTGTACATAGCATGGCATACATGAGGCTCCCTATTGCAGAAGCATAAGGGATCTTGCTCATGCGTTCTATTTCCTCAGGTGTGCTAGGGCACATCTTCTTGGAAAGATGAATACCATGTCTGAAGGGTATTAATCCCCTCTTAGAGTTTTCCATACTAAACCTCTTTAGTACTTCCTCTATGTACATCTTCTGTGAAAGTCCTAGCATCCTATTCGGTCTATCCCTATAGACCTTAATTCCTAGAATAAAGGATGCTTCACCTAGGTCTTTCATGGAGAATTCCTTGGACAACCATATTTTGACTGTCGTCAACATGGGAATATCATTCCCAATAAGGAGGATGTCATCCACGTACAATACGAGGAAGACAACAGCGCTCCCACTGACCTTTTTGAAGACACATGGTTCCTCTTCATTTTTGATGAAACCAAACATTTTGATCACATCATTGAAATGAGTGTTCCAGCTCCGAGATGCTTGCTTAAGTCCATATATGGACCTTTGCAGCTTGCAAACCTTGTGATCAGTATCACTGGATGTGAAACCTAGCGGCTGTTCCATATAGATATCTTCCTCAAGATATCCATTTAAGAATGCCATTTTCACGTCCATTTGCCATATTTCATAATCGAAATAGGCTGCAACGGCAAGCAATGTGCGGATGGATTTTAGCATAGCCACTGGAAAAAAGGTATCCTGATAGTCAATGCCTTCGCGTTGACTATAACCTTTTGCCACTAGTCTAGCCTTGAATGTCTCCACATTTCCATCTGCACCAATCTTTCTCTTGAAGATCCATTTACACCCAATAGGTACTATACCTTCTGGTGGATCTACCAAGGTCCAGACTTGGTTTGAGTGCATCGAGTCAATTTCTGACTGCATTGCCTCTAGCCATTTCTCGGAGTCGATATCTGATATCGCCTCGTTGTAGGTTTTGGGATCATCACCATGAGCACCATTACCTACGAGGAACATTTTCTCTACTTCCTCTGAAATAATACCTAAGTATCTTTCAGGGGGATGGAAAAACTCTTTCCGATCTACGAGGTGGAGGAGGTAGTGTTCTTATTGGCTCAACCTGATTTGGTTCCAATTGGTCCTTAGCTCATTGTACTTGTGAGACTTTCTCATCAAGCTTAATCTGCTTTCCAATGCCGCTATCTTGAATAAACTATTTTTCAAGAAAGATGGCATGTCGACTCACAATCACATTGTGGTCTTCTGGAATGTAGAAATAGTATCCTAATGACTCTTTAGGATATCCTATGAATCGAGCTCTAAAGGACCTAAACTCTAACTTGTCCGCTTGTTGTCTTTTGACATGAGCCGGACAACCCCAAATTCTGAGATGACTCAGACTTGGTTTCTTACCATGCCATATCTCATACGGTGTGGTAGGAACGGTTTTAGAGGAAACCCTATTCAGTAGATAAATTGAAGTTAACAATGAGTGTCCCCAAAGAAAATCAGGGAGGTCTGTGAAGCTCATCATGGATCGAACCATATCCAATAGAGTCCGATTTCTCCATTCTGAAATCCCGTTGAGTTGAGGTGTTCCTGGTGGAGTCCATTGAGAGACTATGCCATTTTTCCTTGAGATAGTCTAGGAATTTTCGGCTAAGGTATTCACCTCCTCGATCTGATCGAAGAATCCTTAATGGGTTTTTCAGTTTGTTTTTCTACTTCATGTCTGAATTCTTTGAACTTTTCAAAAGCTTCAGACTTGTGTCTCATAAGATACACATACCCATACCTAGACAGATCATCGGTAAAGATAATGAAGTAGACAAAATTGCCTCTAGCCGGCACATCAAATGGGCCGCACACATCAGTATGTACTAGGGCAAGGAGATCTGTGGCCCTCTCCCCATGTCCTAACAAAAGGGAGTTTAGTCATTTTGCCTTGAAGACAAGATTCACAAGTTGGATATGACTCGAAAGTCAATGGACTCAATAGCCCATTTTTCTCCAATTTGTTGATCCTATCTTCTGCTATATGACCTAATCTCAGGTGCCATAGATATCTATCGTTTGGACTATCCCTAGGTCGTTTGGCATTCACGTTTTGCTCGATAGTTAGAATAGGTACATCAATATGTAGCTGATAAAGATCCATTAATAAGGAAACCATTTGCAATTTTATTTCTTTCATAAAGAATGTTACAATGGTCCTTAAAGAAGGTAATCACATAGCCTTCTAGTGCTAAGCATGAAACAGAAATCAAATTCCTGCTAGCTGCAGGCACATAATAACAGTCTTTCAAAACTAAGTCTAAACCAGATGGTAATCGAAGAGGGTATGTTTCCCACGGCTACTGCAGCAACTCTTGCTCCATTACCGATGCGTAGGATCATGTCTCCATCCCTCAGCCTCCTGCTATCCTCAAGACCCTGCATGAAAGTGCACAGATGAGCACTAGAACCAGAGTCAAGCACCCAACTGGATGCAGAAGAAACCATAAGGTTAGACTCAATAACGAGCATACCTCCAGAAGGACCTTCCTTCTTGTTCTTCAGGGTGGCCAGGTAAGTAGGGCAGTTCCGCTTCCAATGGCCGTCGCTGTTGCAATGGAAATACTTTTCCTTTGATCAGCGGCCTTCTTCTTCGGTTCTTATCTTCTTCTTCTTTCTTTTCCACCTTCTTTTTTTCACAGACTTCTTTTTCTTTTCCATAAGACTTTCTTTTGGAAGAAGTCCATTCCATAGCAAGAACTGAGCCTTTAGAACCTTTCATAGAAAGCTCAGCGGTGAACCAGCATATTCATTAATTCGGCCAAGGAAATTTTGAAGTTTATGCATGTGGTAATTCATGATGAATTGCCCATATGCATCAGTCAAGGATTGCAGAATAATATCATTCTGCAGATCCAAGTCTAACTTCACACCGAGCTTCTCAAGCTCTTCCATGTCCTTGATCATCATCAGACAGTGATCTTGGACTGACTGCCCATCATGCATCTTAGCCTTAAAAAGTCATTTCGTGACTTGATACTTGGCTGCGCGACTCTGTTCACCAAACATCTCCTGCAGGTGAGCCAACATTTGGCGAGCAGTCCCGATATCTTCATGTTGGCACTGGAGCTCATCAGACATCGAGCCCAACATGTAATATCTGGCCTTATTATCTTCGTCTATCCATTTTTCTAGAGACGCTCTCTGTTCAGTGGATGGACGGGCTGGTAAGGTGGGAGGGTCCTGGTCCAATACATGGGTTAACTTCTCGAAACCCAAAATAATTTTGTAGTTTTGAGCCAATCTTTATAATTGGATCCGGTCAGTCTATGTGTGTCCAGGATACGTGCCAATGGGTTGGACGCAGATATTTTCCTGTAGAGAGTCAAAGATTCTAGTTAGATACTGTAATTATGACTTGACCAATTTATTTAGAAATTTTATTTTTAAACAAATTAGCTTCCCACTATTTTCTCGGATCCCTACACTCCCTCTGTAGAGATGCGAAAATCTCCATGATTAATGATTTCTAGTGGGTGGTGCGGTCTCACCAACTGACTCATCACCTCACCTAACAGTTATTGGTGATGGGTTAGCCAATGAGTGAACAACTCTTGTTCAATGATTCTCTAATCATGGTGCACCCAAACTTGATCTCTAATTCATGAATCTCACCGTATCCAGAATATTGATCCACTCCTTAGTTAAGTCAGACCCACCATTTGCACAGACTGGATTTCCTAATTGAGTCTCTCACCATATCCAGAATATTGAGCCAAACTCATCCTCCAGCCCATAGCATCCAATGCCTAATAGACATGGTTGCATCTTCCCGGTGCAACTGAGCCACTGTATCCAGTCGAGAACAATCAACCCCGAAAAGGGCCCGCACATCTACAATGGTGGAAGACCTCAGACTTAATCTTTTCTTAGGGAGAATTGATTCAGGTCTCATTAAACTAGACTTGTCATAGTCATAACAATTATGACTAACCTAGTGGCATGGGTTAGCTCGGATTATTGACCACCTCAGATCAGAACTGTGTCAACAGATATGGCCAGGTAAGTGAGATCGGTGGAAGGAATATGCCATTAACTCGTACAAGAACGCATTCAGGTCGAGTAGCTTCCAATTAAAAACCAGTCGGTCGTATGTGCCAAACTTACCTTAGACACCAAATTGTTGAGCCAGAACCAATTGGGTTAGCCTACAATCCAGACTCTAACCTCTGAGCCTAATTAGGTCTTGCTTGATCGTGACTCGATCTTGACCCAGACTTAATCCTATTAGGCTGGTCAATTTAAGCATTGTTGATCCCATCTAACCAACTCTTGATTCGGTTTGATCAACCGCTTAGACCTAATTGAGCTACCCAAGCCCGAACCCAGTATTATGAATATGTCTTAGATCTAAAATTCTTAATTTTAGACCTAATTAATATTTCATAATCTTAATTTTTAATTAAGTAGGGTTCATAAATAAAATATGCACAATAAATCCTAGGGTTTCAGGATCTAGGGTTTTGCAGAAAGTAAGTTTTGGGTTTCTGATTAAGGACGAACGCGCAGCACCCCTACACATCATAAGAACACCCCATCGGATGGAAGGAGAGGGCCTTTAAATCCTTCTTCATTCTTATGACCGGACGGCCAAGAGGAATGCCTTAATCAGGAACATGTAATACTACAAAATAGTTTTAGATCTATATCATATATCTCATATACAAATTAGATCTAATCATGGCATATTTTGCATACATCTCATGTATCGAAATCATGCATATTTTCAGATCTAAATTATCTCATAATAATCTAAAAAATTAGATTTAAATTGATCTTATCAAAATAAACTTCTAATCTAGACAACTATGTAGAACTATTCTACAACTAGTCTAGACATGCATCAATCATATCTCATATGATGTTTAAAATTAAATAATTTTTATTTACTATTTTTTAGATATTATTATAATAATTATAATATTAAAAAAATAGTAAATAAATAGATCTAAAATATGATTTAATCAAATTAAATTAAAACATGCAAGACTATTCTATAGAACTATTCTATTTTAGAACTAGTCATGCATATTTTCTAATCTTAGATCCAAATCATTTAATTTTAATTTTTTCTAATTTTAGATCTGATCACATCTCATGTGACATCTAAAATTACTTATTTTTTAATTAAAATAAATTTAAAATTAGATCTAAATACTTTAGAACCTTGGCTCTGATACCAGTTGAAGAAAAATCCTGATTTTTCGGATCAGGTTCGTTCAGATCTGATCGGATCAAGAGATATATTTCAAAAATTTTTTCTTTGATCAAAATCAGATCTAGAATATTTTAGATCTAATTTTATTATTTTAATAATTAAAATAAAATATAGATAAATTAAATCAAATTTAATTTACCTTGATGTAGGGTAATCCTATTACCCGTTGATGATCCTGTAAGCAGCGGAAGGTTCTGGATCTAGCCACGCAAGTGCCTGGCCTCTACCGGTATCCACTCAGGCTGGATCTAGAGATCCTCTTCTTCTCTATCACGTCTTCCAAAAATTAGATCTGAATCTGATTTGGAGGATCTTCAAAACTCTTTCGAAGATCAGCAGTTGTCCTTTGCAGCAGCGCAGCCTTCTAGCTTTCTGTCGCCTTTCTCTCATCTAGATTGCATACCAACTGAAGATCCCAAACTTCTTTGGGCATGGAGAGGAGAGGGAGAAGATGGACTTGGCATGGAGGAGGAAGAGAGAGGCAGCCTTGGGGCGTGGAGAATTATTCATTCTCTTTGAGTTGGGTGCAGGGTCTTATTTATAGACTATGCATGATCCAACTCCTCTTCTTCCCAACCAATCACAACCCTTTGTGAAATCAGATCTAAATCTGATTGGTGGAATAGAGTCCCTTGGATTCCTCCTTAGATGGTGCCTAAGACCAGTCAAAGTTGGTTCTTAGGAAGAGTCTAATTGGAATCCAAAAAGGAGATGGAGTCCTTGTCCAACAGGGACTCCTGGGCGCCTCCAAGCTTGGGCGCACGCCAAGGGTGGCGTGCGCCCTCCTCCTTGCCAGGTTCTGGCAGGGGGACAAGCCCCCACCAGCTCTCCAATAGGTGCATGACATGTGGACAGAAGTCAAAGTATCAATGGTCAATATTTGACCAGTCAAAGGTCAACTTTTGACCAAAGTCAAAGGAACGAGAAATGGCAGGTGACCAAAAATGGCAGGTATTGTCTTACAAAATAAGACAACCTTTTCTGACTGGACAAGGCTCCAGTCAGACCAAGTGAAGGCCTCTGATCGAGCACAAACTCCTTTGGCTCAGTCAGGACAACTATTTATGATAGTAAAAGAAGAACGTTAGGTTCAATCGAGTGCTAGCACGATTTTTCTTGAACCTAATTGAATCTCATTCAGATCAATTGAACTGGATCAGTTCAATTGATGATCACCAGATTCAAATCCCTTATTTTGTGTGACCCAGTTAGGTTCAGTTCTGTATGGTAATGGGATATGTCATGATCTCTATCATCGACATCATCGAAACTCCTTTCGATGGATCAGAACTCTTCTGATTCGAACAGCTAGAATGATCGATCATCTAAATCATTCTAATTGCTCCCAAAATCCACCAGTGACACCTAGCAGTATATGGTGGCAACCCATCAGAGCTGAATGCGAACCTCTTGGTGCAGCTACCTGTGTGATTAAGTTCTTCTATCTTGAGCTCCGATCAGATTAGGGTTAAGGTGAACTCGTCAAACCCTAGTTTCTGTCATATGATGTAATCATTCGATTCAAGTCCGATGTAAAAAATCTAAATAGAAACTCTTTCTATTATTTCACTCTGCCATGGCCATGGGCTTCTGGACTTGATTCTCATGATCATCATAGGGCTGCTCCTCTACCACCGAGGTAGATAGATTCCATCTTGATGCAATCCAGTTCCTACAATGAACATGCTATAGCCAACATACACCTCAGGGTTCCGTATGGCTAGGAGACCGAGTTAATGGTGTAGTCAAACTATAACACCCTCAAGGTGAACTGTCGATGCATCTCAGGTCAAAGAACCAGACACACTACTGCAGCATCGAGTCAGTCATTGACAAGAAGATAGACTTCCTAATGACTACTCGAGGTGGTCACGCTCAGTGCCCTCATTCTCTAACGAGTATCTGTACTCTCGCTTCGGTGTCTCCACATCATAGACTTAAGACTCATCTACTAAAAAGAAGCGATTGTACACCAACCTTGCAGATCAATCACCATCCTCGTGATGATCCTATGGTCGGAAGCATTTTATGAGTTAATAATGATTATTCATGTCTTAAATTTTTAACTCTTGAAAATATGAATTATCACTATCATTAACTCAAAGGATGTATCACAGACACTAAATACATATATGTGATAGAAAATAACTCATTTTATTAATTATAGTCAAAATTATAATTTTACCCCTAGAAGTATATTACAAGTATCAGCCAATTCTGGCTTCTAGGGCACATATATCTAACAGTCAGCTCTTCTGGTCAATAGAAATGGAGTGCTCAGAAAAGAATTCAGTAGAGTTTTAGAAAGAAGAAGAGATCTTAGAGAAAATATATCTGAAGGATCTCTTTTTATAGATGAAGTCTGTAGTGGACTGATAGTGACAGTCATAACCATCCGATAGTGGGCCGCTCGGAGCCACGTAGGATTTATTATAGAGTGGAAGAGGTGTCGCATGTAGCAGACTGATAGTAATAGCCATAATCATCTGATAGTGGACCGCTCGAGGCCATATGAAATTTGCTATGAAAAGAGAGGTGTCGTCTGTAGTAGACTGATAGTGACAGTCATAACCATCTGATAGTGGACCGTTCGAGGTCGCATGGGATTTTCTATGGAGAGAGAGGTGTCACCTATCGTGATGTGCCCGTTCGTCGAGATTTAATAGTTGAAGTTCGAAGGAAGCATGTATTGGTTGATGAAGAACTTTGACATATATCAATTTTAGAGAAGTTCGGACTCCTAAAGGAAATACGGCTAGAGGAGATCATCTAGGAGGAATACTAGCTGAAATCTAAAAGTAATCTGCTGGAGGAATCCGACTGAAGGAGAAGTTTGAAAGAAATTTGGCTCTTGAAGGAATCTGATTAAAGGAGAAGTTCGAAAGGAGTTCGACTCCTAAAAAAGTTTGACTGAAGGAGAAGTTTAGAAGAAGTTCGACTCCTAAAGAAATTCGATTGAAGAAAAAGTCCGAAAGAAGTTTAGCTCTTGAAGGAATTTGACTGAAGGAGAAGACCGAAAGGAGTTCGACTGATGAAGAAGTTCAGAAGGAGTTCGGTTGATGGAGAAGTTCAAATAGAGTTCGACTACTGTAGGAGTTTGAAAGGGGTTCGACCGCTGGAGGAGTCTAGAAGGGGTTCGATTGCTGAAGGATTTTGGCTGCTTGAAGGAGTTCGACCGGGGTTTGATCGCTGAAGGAAGAATTCTCGATCGAAGCTTTTCCATGATTACTAGTTGCATTAGGCTAAGCATCAGTCTGGACTTCGATAGGAGCGGGATTTATCTCTAACAATAGTTCCTCCACTTTTGAGTTTGAAATTCAAAAGAAGGGAGTACAAAAAGATAACTGTCGAAGTCCTTTCCTGGGCTCTGCACCCATTGAGGTTGAAGCTTGGGAGAGATCTTATCTTCTACTGAGGTTGAAGCTCAGAAAAGATCTTATCTCCCGTTGAGGTTGATGTTGAAGCTCGAAAAAGATCTTATCTCCAGTCGAGATTGAAGGAGATCTTATCTTCTATTGACGTTGACTTTGAAGCTCAGAAAAGATCTTATCTCCAATCGAGATTGAAGGAGATCTTATCCCCTGTTGATGTTGAAGCTCGGAAGAGATCTTATCTCCTGTTGAGATTGACATTGAAGCTCGGGAAAGATCTTATCTCCAACTAAGATTGAAGGAGATCTTATCTCCTATTGACGTTGAAGCTCAAAAGAGATCTTATCTCTAACCAAAGTCGAAGGAGATTTTATCTCCTATTGACGTTGATGTTGAAGTTCGAGAGAGATCTTATCTTCAGTCAAGGTTGAAGGAGATCTTATCTTCTATTGACATTAAAGCTCGGAGAAGATCTTATCTCCAGCCAAGATTGAAGGAGATCTTATCTCCTGTTGATGTTGATGTTGAAGCTCGGAGGAGATCTTATCTCCAGTCGAGGTTGAAGAAGATCTTATCTCTTGTTGACATTGAAGCTCGGAGGAGATCTTATCTCTAGCCATGGTTGAAAGAAGATCTTATCTCTTATTGAGGTTGACATTGAAGCTCGAGAGAGATCTTATTTTCAGCCGAGGTTGAAGAAGATCTTATCTCCTATTGACATTGAAGCTCGGAGGAGATCTTATCTCCAATTGAGGTCGAAGGAGATCTTATCTCTTGTTGACGTTGACGTTGAAGTCCAGAGAAGATCTTATCTCCAGTCGAGGTTGAAGGAGATCTTATCTCCTGTTGATATTGAAATTGAAGCTCGGGAGAGATCTTATCTCTAGCCGAGGTTGAAGGAGATCTTATCTTCTATTGAGGTTGAAGCTTGGGAGAGATCTTATCTCCGATCAAGGTTGGACGAAATCTTATCTTCTATTGAAGTTGAAGCTCAAAAAAGATCTTATCTCCAGCTGAGTTGGGGTCTCTCTTTTAATCTCATCTAAAATGAACAAGGCCCTCGACTTTGCTCACATTCAGATGAGGTTCTCCTCCTGTTCCTAACGGACTGTAGAGGCACATAAGGGCCATTATTGGGGCTTCTCTTCTCATCTCATCTAAAATGAATGAGGCCTTCGACTTTGCTCACATCAGCATGAGGTTCTCCTCCTATTCCTAACGAGCTGTAGAGGCACATTAGGACCGTTGTATGGGCCTCTCCCCTTCTCCTATCTTAAATAATTGGAGGTCTTTGACTTGCTCATATTAGATCGACAAGGTCCTCCTCCTGTTCCTAACATGACAATAGGGGTATAGATGGGCCATTGAATAGGCCTCTCCCCTCCTCCTATCTTAAATAATCGGAGGTCTTCGACTTGCTCATATTAGGATGAGGTTCTCCTCTTATTCCCAACATGACAATAGGGACATAGATGGGCTGTTGAATGAGCCTCTCTCCTCCTCCTGTCTTAAATAATTGAAGGTCTTCGACTTGCTCATGTTAGGATGAGGTTCTTCTCCTATTTCTAACATGACAATAGGAGCACAGATGGGCCATTGTATGGGCCTCTCCCCTCCTTCTGTCTTAAATAATCAAAGATCTTCAACTTGCTCATGTTAGAATGAGGTTCTCCTCCTGTTCCTAACATGGCAATAGGAACACAGATAGACCATTGAATGGGCCTCTCTCCTCCTTCTGTCTTAAATAATCGGAGGTCTTCAACTTGCTCATATTAGGATAAGGTTCTCCTCCTATTCTGAACATGACAATAGGGACATAGATGGGTTGTTGAATGGACCTCTTTCCTCCTCCTGTCTTAAATAATTAGAGGTCTTTGACTTGCTCATGTTAGGATGAGGTTCTCCTCCTGTTCCTAATATGACAATAGGAGCACAGATGGGCTGTTGAATGGGCCTCTCCCCTCCTCCTATCTTAAATAACTGAAGGTCTTCAACTTACTCATGTTAGGATGAGATTCTCCTCTTGTTTCTAACATGGTAATAGGGGCACAGATGGACCATTGAATGGGCCTCTTCTGAAGAAAAATCTTGATTTTTAGGGTCAGATTTGTTCAGATCTGATTGGATCGAGAGGCATATTTCAAAATTCTTCTCTCAGATCTAGATCAGATTTGACACTTTTCAGATATGATATTAGCATCTGATAAATAAGAAAAATTAAATTAAAATTGAATTAATTTTACCTTAATCTTGGATAATCTGATTATCCATTGATGATCCTATGAAAGCTCTGAGGTTCTGAATCTAGCCATGCAAGCACCTGACCTCTACCGGTATCCACTCAGGCTGGATCTAGAGATCTTCTTCTTTTCTTTCTTTTCTCCAAAAATTAGATCTGGATCTAATTTGGAGGATCTTCAAAATACCTTCTAAAAATCATCCATTGTCTCTGCAGCAGTGCTGCCTTCTTCCTTTTTCGTCAGCTTTTTCTTGCCTGACTCGCACTAATCTGAAGAATCCAACTTTCTTGGGTGTGGAGAGGAGAGAGAGGGCTAGATGTTGGCATGGAGAAGGGAGAGGGGTAGCCTTGGGGCATGGCTAGGAGAGAAGTTCTTGAAAAGTGGGCGCAGACAGGGTCTATTTATAGACTCTGCTGCGCCATGCAGTGCTGCATCACCTCGACCAATCACGTTGCTTCATTCAATCAGATTTAAATCTGATTGATGGGATGAGAGATCATGGATTCATCCTAAGGTGGCGCTTAAGACTGGTCAAAGTCTATAGATGAGGGTCACCTAGTTTGAATCCAACAAGCATCCTGGAGTCCCATCTGTATGGGACTCCAGCCTCCCTATCCATGGATGCACGCCATTCTAGGCATGCCCCCTCTTCTTTTTAATTTTTAAAGAGGAAAAAGCTCTTATCTACTCTCCAATAAGTGCGTGACACATGGACAGATGTTCAAGGATCAAAGATCAACGTTTGACCAAGTCAAAGTACAAGAATTAGTAGGTGACGAAAAATGGTAGGTGTTGTCTCAAATTTATCTCATAAATTAAGATAACCCTTTTCTGACTTGAACAAGCTCTAGCCAGACCAGGTAAAGGTACTTGAGTGAGCACAAACTCATTTGGCTCAGTCGAGATAACTTTTATAATGGAAAAGGAGAACGTTAGGCTCAATCATGTGCTAGCATGATTTTCTTGAACCTAATTGAATCTAATTCAAATCAATTGAACTAGGTTAGTCCAATTGATGATATCCAGATCTAAACCCTTATTTGTGTGATCCAGTTAGGTTCAGTTCTGTATGGTAATGGGATATGTCATGATCTCCATCATCAACATCATCAAAACTCCTTTCGATTGGTCTGAACTTTTCTGATTCAGACAACTAGAATGATCGATCATCAAAATCATTCTAGTTGCTCCCAAAATCCATCAGTGACACCTAGCAGCATATGGTGGCAACCCATCAAAACTGAAAATGAACCTCTTGGTGCAGTTACTTATGTGATTAAGTTCTTCTATCTTGAGCTCCGATTAGATTAGGGTTAAGATGAACTCGTCAAACCCTAATTTCTATCATATGATTTAATCATTCGATTCAAGTCCAATGTGAAAACCTTAATAGAAATTCTTTCTATTATTTCACACTCTGCCATGGCCATGGGCTTATGAACTTGATTCTCATGTTCATCATAGGGCTGCTCCTCTTCTATCGAGGTAGATAGATTTCATCTTGGTGCAATCCAATTTCTACAATGAATATGCTATAGCCAACATACATCTTAGGATTCCGAATGGCTAGGAGATCGAGTCATGGTGTAGTCAAACTATAACATCCTCAAGATAAACTATCGATGCATCTTAGGTCAAAGAACCAGATACATCACTGCAGCATCGAATCAGTCATTGATGAGAAGATAGACTTTCTTATGACTATTCGAGGTGGTCACGCTCAGTGCCCTCATTCTCCAATGAGTATTTATACTCTCGCTCTGGTGTCTCTTCACCGTAGACTCAAGACTCATCTACTATAAAGAAGCGATTGTACACTAACCTTTTGGATCAATCATCATCCTCATGATGATCCTACGGTCAAGAGCATTTTATGAGTTAATAAATGATAATTCATGTCTTAAATTTTTAACTCTTGAAAATATGAATTATCATTACCATTAACTCAAGGAATGTATCACAGATACTAAATACACTTATGTGATAGCAAATAACCCATTTTTATTATTTATAGTCAAAATTATAAATTTATCCTTAGAAGTGTATTACAAGTGTTAGCCAGTTCTGGCTTCTAGGGCATACATATCTAACAAACTCCCACTTAACCTAAAGCTAATTGGCTACAAATCTAAGTCCCATCTTCTCAAGGTGGGCTTCGATCTTCTGCTGGCCTAATGGCTTTGTAAGCGGGTCTGCCACATTGTCTGTGGAGTTGACTCTCTTGATCTCGACGTATCCCTTCTCGAGGTAATCACGGATAAGGTGATATCGCCGCTTGATGTGCTTGGATTTCTGGTGAAACCTTGACTCCTTAGCAAGGGCTATGGCACCATTGTTGTCGCAGTATAGAGGAATGACATCTGATGGCATTACTTCGATCCCTGTGATAAATTTTTTATACCAGAATGCCTCCTTTGCAGCTTCTGATGCAACAATATATTCTGCTTCTATGGTGAAATCCGCTATTACTATCTATTTGGAACTCTTCCAACTGACAGCTCCACCATTGCACAAAAATAGACTCCTAGATGTCGACTTTCGATCATCTATATTGGACATAAAATCCAAGTATGTATATCCTTAGACTTGGAGTTCTCCATTGCCAAAGATCAGTAACATATCCTTAGTTCTTCTTAAGTACTTAAGGATACATTTCACAGAAGTTCAGTGTTCTTCACCTGGATTTGACTGATATCTGCTCGTGACACTCACGGCATGGGCTATATCAGGTCGTGTACATAACATGGCATACATGAGGCTCTCTATTGCTGAAGCATAAGGGATCTTGCTCATGCGTTCTATTTTCTTAGGTGTGCTAGAGCACATCTTCTTGGAAAGATGAATGCCATGCCTAAAGGATACTAAATCCCTCTTAGAGTTTTCCATGCTAAATCTCTTTAGCACATCTTCTATGTACATCTTCTGTGAAAGTCCTAGCATCCTATTCGGTCTATCTTTATAGACCTTAATTTCCAGAATAAAGGATGCTTCTCCTAGGTCTTTCATGGAGAACTCTTTAGATAACCATATTTTAACTATGGTTAACATGGGAATATCATTTTCAATAAGGAGGATGTCATTCACATACAATGCGAGGAAGACAATAGCACTCCCACTGACCTTTTTGAAGACACATGGCTCCTCCTCGTTCTTGATGAAATCAAATAATTTGATCACATCATTAAAATGAGTATTTCAGCTTTGAGATGCTTACTTAAGTCCATATATAGATCTTTGTAGCTTGCATACTTTATGATCATCATCACTGGATGTGAAATCTAAGGGCTATTCCATGTAGAAATAGGCTGCTCACGTCCATTTGTCATATTTTATAATCGAAATAGGCTGCTACAGCAAGCAATGTGCGAATAGATTTTAGCATAGCTACTGGCGAAAAGGTATCCTGAGAGTCAATGCCTTTGCATTGACTACAACCTTTTGCTACTAATCTAGCTTTGAATATCTCCACATTCCCATCTACATCAATCTTTCTCTTAAAGATCCATTTACACCCAATAGGTACTATACCTTCTGGTGGATCTACCAAGGTCCAGACTTGGTTTGAGTGCATCGTGTCAATTTATGTCTTCATTGCCTCTAACCATTTCTCGGAGTTGATATCTGATATCGCCCCATTATAGATTTTGGGATCATCACCATGAACCCCATTACCTACGAGAAACATTTCCTCTACTTTCTCTGAAATCGTACCTAAGTATCTTTTAGGGGGATGGGAAACTCTTTTTGATCTACGAGGTGGGGAAGGTAGTGACCGGATTGGCTTAACTTGATTTGGTTCCATTTGGTTCTTAGCTCGTTGCTCTTATGAGACTTTCTCATCGAGCTTGATCTACTTTTCAATGCTGCTATCTTGAATAAACTATTTTTCAAGAAAGATGGTATGTTGACTCATAATCATATTGTGATCTTCTAGAATGTAGAAATAATATCCTAATGACTCTTTAGGATATCCTATAAATCGAGCTCTAAAGGACCTAAAGTCTAACTTGTCCGCTTGTTGTCTTTTGACATGAGCCGAAAAACCTCAAATTCTGAGATGACTCAGACTCAGTTTCTTACCATGCCATATCTCATACGGTATGGTAGGAATGGTTTTAGAAGAAATCCTATTCAGTATGTATATTACAGTTAATAAACAGTATCCCCAAAGAAAATCTAGGAGGTCTGTGAAGCTCATCATGGATCAGACCATATCTAATAGAGTGGTTCCTCCATTCTGAAAATTCATTGAGTTGAGGTGTTCCAAGTGGAGTCCATTGAAAGATTATACCATTTTTCTTAAGATAGTCTAGGAATTTCTGACTAAGGTATTCACCTTCTTGATTTGATCGAAGAACTTTACTAGATTTTCTAGTTTGCTTTTCAACTTCATATATGAATTCTTGGAACTTTTCAAAAACTTCAGACTTGTGTCTCATAAGATACACATATCCATACCTAGATGAATCATCGATAAAGGTTATGAAGTAGACTAAGTTGCCTCTAGTCGGCACATCAAATAGGCCGCACACATCTGTATGTACTAGTGCAAAAAGATTCGTGGCCCTTTTCCCATGTCCTACAAAAGGGAGTTTAGTCATTTTGACATGAAGATAGGATTCATAAATTAGATATGACTCGAAAGTCAATGGACTCAATAGTCCAATTTTCTCTAATTTGTTAATCCTATCTTTCGCTATATGACCTAATTTTAGGTGCCATAGGTATCTATCATTTGGACTATCCCTAGGTCGTTTTGATTTTATGGCATTCACATTTTGCTCGAAATTAAAAATAGATACATCAACATATAACTGATAAAGATCGTTAATAAGAAAACCACTTGTAATTTTATTTTTTTCATAAAGAATATTACAATGATCCTTAAGAAAACTAATTACATAGCCTTCTACTGCAAGGCAAGAAATAGAAATCAAATTTCTGCTTGCTACAGGTACATAATAATAGTCCTTTAATACTAAGTCTAAATCAGATGATAGTCGAAAAGGGTATGTTCCTACGATCACGGTAGCAACCCTTACTCTATGTTCGATGCGCAGGATCATCTCACCATCCCTCAGCCTCCTGCTATTTCAAGATCTTGCATAGAAGTGCATAAATGAGCATTAGAACCAGAGTCAAGCACCCAATTGGATGCAGAAGAAATCATAAGGTTAGACTCAATAATGAGTATACCTCCAGAAGGACCAACCTCCTTCTTATTCTTCAGGGTGGCCAGGTATGTAGGATAGTTCTACTTTCAATGGCCGTCATTATTGCAATGGAAATACTTTTCTTTGTCAGCGGTCTTCTTCAGCTCTACCTTTTTCTTCTTTCCTCCTTCCATCTTTTGCTTTTTTGCAGACTTCTTTTTTTTTTTCAAAAGACTTTCTCTTGGAAGAAGTCCGTTCCATAGCAAGCACTAAGCCGTTAGAACCTTTCATGGAAAGCTCAGCGGTAACCAGCATATTTATAAGTTCAGCCAAGGAATTTTGAAGTTTATGCATATGGTAGTTCATGATAAACTGTCCATATGCATCAGTCAAGGATTGCAGAATTATATCATTCTACAGATTCAAGTCTAACTTCACTCCGAGTTTCTCAAGCTCTTTCAAGTCCTTGATCATCATCAGATAATGATTTTGGATTGACTGCCCATCACGCATCTTAGCCTTGAATAGTCGTTTAGTGACTTGATACTTGGCTGCATGATTTTGTTCACCAAACATCTCCTGTAGGTGAGCCAACATTTGGCGAGCAATCTTGATATCTTCATTTTGGTGCTGAAGCTCATCAGACATCGAGCCCAACATGTAGTATTTGGCCTTATTATTTTCATCAGTCCACTTATCCAAAGATGCTCTCTGTTCAGTAGATGGATGAGCTGGTAAGGTGGGAGGGTCCTGGTCCAATACATGAGTTAACTTCTTATAATCCAAAATGATTTTGAAGTTTTGAAGCCAATCCTTGTAATTTGGTTCGGTCAGTCTATGGGTGTCCAGGATTCGTGCTAGTGGGTTGGATGCAGATATTTTTCTATAGAGAGTCAAAGTTTCTTGTTAGATATTATAATTAAGACTTAACCAATTTGTTTAAAAATTTTATTTTAAAATAAATTAGCTTTCATTATTTTTTTGGATCTCTACACTTCCTCTGTAGAGATGCAAAAATCTCCACGATTATTGATTTCTAGTGGATGGTGCGATCCCATCAACTGATTCATTACCTCACCTAACAGTTATTGGTAATGGGTCAGTCAATGAGTGAACAACTCTTGTTCAATGATTCTCTAATCATGATGCACCCAAACATGGTCTCTAATTCATGAATCTCATCGTGTTTGGAATATTGATCCACTCCTTAGTTAAGTCAGACCCACCATTTGCATAGATTGGATTTCTAATTGGGTCTCTCACCATATCCAGAATATTGAGCCCAATCCATCCTCTAGCCTGTAGCATCCAATGCCTAATAGACATGGTTGCATCTTCTCGGTGCAACTGAACCACTGTAACCAGCCAAGAACAATCAACCCTGAAAAGGGCCTGCACATCTACAATGGTGGAAGACCTTAGACTTAATCTTTTCTTTGGGAGATTTGATTTAGGTCTCATTAAACTAGACTTGACATTAGTCATAACCATTATAACTAACATAGTGGCATGGGTTAGCTCGGATTATTGATCATCTTAGATTAGAACTGAGTCAACAAACATGGCCAGGTAAGTGAGATCGGTGGAAGGGATATACTGTTAACTCGACAAGAATGCATTCGAGTCGAGTAGCTCTCAATTAAAAATCAATCGATCGTATCTGAAGACTTACCTTAGACACCAAATTGTTGAGATAGAACCAATCGGGTTAGCCTACAATCCAGACTCTAACGTCTGAGCCTAATTAGATCTTAACTTGATCGATCACTCATGTGACTCGATCTTGATCCAAACTTAATCCTATTCGACTGGTCAATTTAAGCACTGTTGATCCCATCTAACCTACTCTTGATTCAGTTTGATCAACCGCTTAGACCTAATTGAGCTACCCAAGCCCGAACCCAGTTTTATGAATATATCTTAGATCTAAAATTCTTAATTTTAGACTTAATTGATATTTTATAAACTTAATTCTTAATTAAGTTAGGGTTCATAAATATGCAAATAAGATCCTAGGATTTCAGGATCTAGGATTTTGCAGAAAGTAAGTTTTTTCAATTTCTAATTAAAGACGAACATGCAGCACCCCTACACATCATAAGAACACCCCATTGAATGGGAGGAGAGAATCTTTAAACCCTACTTTGTTCTTATGATCAAACAGCCAAGGAAAATGTCTTAATCTGAAATATAACTAATCTACAAAACTAATTGGATCTAAGCATATATCTCATATATAAAAAATTAATCTAATTAAAATATATTTTGCATACATCTCATGTATCATGCATGTATATTTTTCAGATCTAAATTATCTCATAATTATCTAAAAAATTAAATTTAAATTTGATCATATCAAATAAAATTTAATCTAGATACTTTGTAGAACTATTCTACAACTAGTCTAAATATGCAACTATCATATCTCATATGAACAAATTAATTTTAATTTATTTTTTATTTTTAGATCTGATTATAATATTTATAATATCAAAAAATAGAAAATAAATAGATCAAAAAATCACTTTTAATCAAACAAAAATTATGATCAAACTAGACTACACATAGAATAATTCTATTCCTAGTCTAGTTATGTATCTCATATATATTTGATCTAAATTAATTTATTTTAATTTTTTAATTTTTTGATTTTAGATCTAATCATATCTTATGTGATATTTAAAATCATTAATTTATCAGATTAAAATTAGATCTAAATAAATTCTATAGGAACCTGGCTCTGATACCAGTTGAAGGGAAATCCTGATTTCTCGGATCAGATTCGTTCAGATCTGATTGGATCGAGAGGCATATTTCAAAATTCTCCTCTCAGATTTAGATTAGATTTGATATTTTTTAGATCTGATATTAGCATCTAATAAATAAGAAAAATAAAATTAAAACTAAATTAATTTTATCTTGATCTTGGGTAATCTGATTACCCGTTGATGATCCTGCGGAAGCTCTGAGGTTCTGGATCTAGCCATGCAAGCGCCTGGCCTCTACCAATATCCACTTGAGCTGGATCTAGAGATCTTCTTCTTCTCTTTCTTTTCTCCAAAAATTAAATCTGGATCTAATTTAGAGGATCTTCAAAATATCTTTTGAAGATCACCCGTTGTCTCTGCAGTAGTATTGCCTTCTTCCTTTTTCGTTAGTCTTTTTTTGTCTGACTCGCACTAATCTGAAGAACCCAACTTTCTTGGATGTGGAGAGGAGAGAGAGGGCCAGATGTTGGCATGGAGAAGGAAGAGGGGCAGCCTTGGGGCATGGTTAGAGAGAAGTTCTTGAAAAGTGGGCACAGATAGGGTCTATTTATAGACTCTGCTGTGCCATGCAGTGCTGCATCACCCCGACCAATCATGTTGCTTCATTCAATCAGATCTAAATATGATTGATGGGATGAGAGACCGACAGATTCATCCTAAGGTGGTGCCTAAGACTGGTCAAAGTCTATAGGTGAGGATCACCTAGTTTGAATCCAACAAGCAACCTGGAGTCCCATCCATATGGGACTGCAGCATCCCTATCCATGGGCGCACGTCATCCTAGGCGTGCACCCTCTTCTTTCTAATTTCCAGAGAGGGAACAAGACCCTATCTGCTCTCCAATAAGTGCGTGACACATGGACAGATGTCCAAGGGTCAAAGGTTAATGTTTGACCAAGTCAAAGTACAAGAACTAGCAGGTGATGAAAAATGGCATGTGTTGTCTCAAATTTATCTCATAAATTAAGACAACCCTTTTCTGACTTGGAGAAACTTTAGTCAGATCAAGTAAAGATACCTGAGTGAGTACAAACTCATTTTGCTCAGTCGAGACAACTTTTATAATGGAAAAAGGAGAACGTTAGGCTTAATCGTATGCTAGCATGATTTTCTTGAACCTAATTGAATCTAATTTAAATCAACTGAACTGGGTTAGTCCAATTGATGATATTTAGATCAAAACTCTTATTTATGTGACCTAGTTAGATTCAATTCTATATGATAATGGGATATGTCATGATCTCCATCATCAACATCATCGAAACTTCTTTCAATGGATCAGAACTTTTCTGATTCAGACAACTAGAATGATCGATCATCAAAATTATTCTAGTTGCTCCCAAAATCCATCAGTGACACCTAGCAACATATAGTGACAACCCATCAAAATTGAAAATGAACCTCTTGGTGTAGTTACTTATGTGATTAAGTTCTTCTATCTTGAGCCCCGATCAGATTAGGGTTAAGGTGAACTCATCAAACCCTAATTCCTATCATATGATTTAATCATTCGATTCAAGTCCAATGTAAAAATCTTAATAGAAACTCTTTCTATTATTTTACACTCTGCCATGGCCATGGGCTTATGGACTTGATTCTCATGATCATCATAGGCCTGCTCCTCTTCTACCGAGGTAGATAGATTTCATCTTGGTGCAATCTAATTTCTATAATGAATATGCTATAGCCAACATACACCTCAAAATTCCGAATGGCTAGAAGACCGAGTCATGGTGTAGTCAAACTATAACATCCTTAAGGTAAACTGCCAATGCACCTCAGATCAAAGAACCAGACACACCACTGCAGCATCGAGTCAGTCATCGATGAGAAGGTAGGCTTTCTTATGACTACTCGAGGTGGTCACGCTCAGCGCCCTCATTCTCTAACGAGTACTTGTACTCTCACTCTGATATCTCTTCACCATAGACTCAAGACTTATCTACTACAAAGAAGTAATTGTACACTAACCTTTCGAATCAATCATCATCCTTATAATGATCCTACGGTCAGGAGTATTTTATGAGTTAATAAATGATAATTCATGTCTTAAATTTTTAACTCTTGAAAATATGAATTATCATTACCATTAACTTAAGGGATGTATCACAGACACTAAACACACTTATGTGATAGAAAATAATCCACTTTTATTATTTATTATCAAAATTATAATTTTATCCTTAAAAGTGTATTATAAGTGTTAGCCAATTTTGACTTCTAGGGTACACATATCTAACATCTCTCCTCCTCCTATCTTAAATAATCGGAGATCTTTGACTTGCTCATATTAGGACGAGGTTCTCCTCCTGTTCCTAACATGGTAATAAGGGTACAGATGGGCCATTGAATGATTCTCTCCCCTCCTCCTGTCTTAGATAATGAAAGATCTTCAACTTGCTTATGTTAGGATGAGGTTCTTCTCCTATTCCTAACATGGCAATGGGAGCACAGATGGGCCATTGAATGGGCCTCTCCCTTCCTCCTATTTTAAATAATCGGAGGTCTTCGACTTGCTCATGTTAGGACGATGTTCTCTTCCTATTCCTAATATGGCCACTCTTGATTACTTCTTTCCTATCATCATATAGTTTTTGCACCAAGAAACAATAATGTTGAAATGGAGGAGGTTTATTGGAGAAAAATTACTGTTAATATATTCTCAAATTTTTTGAATTTTAAGATCGTGGAAGTGTTGCTCCTCCAAGCTCCTTCAGGCAATAAGTTTTGAGCCGAACGACCTTCTTTACTTCATACGGGCCTTTCTAATTTGGGACAAGCTTCCCTTGGCTTTGAGGTTAAGAGATGGTGGCTCACCGAAGCACTAAGTCTCCCACTCTGAATATTTTATCTCTGACTCTGGAGTTATAGTATTGGGCCATCCTTCGTTTGTAGGCCACCATCCAAATCCGGACTTTCTCTCTTTTTTCTTTCAGTAGGTCGAGATTGATTCTAAGGTCTAGTGAGCTACGTTGCTCATCGAAGGCCATGATCCATGCTGATGGAAGCTTAAGCTCGATTGGGATGACTGCCTCTATTTCAAAGGCCAAGGTGAATGGTGTTTTTTCGATCGATAGCCTTTGAGTAGTTCAGTATACCCAGAGGATATGGTAAAGTTCATCTACCCAGGCCTCCTTTGCTCTGTCGAGTCTTGTCTTGATGCCTTGCAGTAGGGTCCAGTTGGTCACTTCAGTTTTTTCATTTGTCTGAGGATGAGCTACTGACGTGAAGTGATGGAAGATGTTTAGATCTTCGTAGAACTCAATGAATCTCATCCCAGCGAACTATCATCCGTTATCTATTATGAGGGTTTAGAGCAGATCGAACCGACAGACGATTGACTTCTAGATGAAGTTCTATACCTTGGCCTCGATAATTTTTGCTAGTGGTTTGGCTTTGACCCATTTGATGAAGTAGTCGATCGCGATCAGGAGAAACTTTCATTATCCAGGTGCCATTGAAAAATGGCCAAGTATATCCATTCTCCATTGCACAAATGGCTAAGATGCGCTCAGTGGAATAAGCTTGGAGGTCGACTATCTTTGTATGTTTGCATTTTTATTATAGTGGTCATATTTTTTGATATACTCTATAGAATCATGGTACAAGGTCGGTCAATAGTATCCTTGCCGATGTAGTTTTTATGATAGGGGCCTGGCTCCTATATGACTTCCATAAATTTTTTTGTGCACTTTTCATAATGCGAAGTCGACATCTGAAAGTCGGAGACATCTTAGCAGCGACAATGAATATGACCTTTTATACAACTTATCCTTATACAAAACATATCAGGAGGGTTGATTCCTAAGTTTTCGAGCTTCTTTCGGATCATGAGGAAGAATTTTCTTTTTGAGATAGGCAACTAATGGGTCAATCCAGTTCGGCTCGAGCTCCGTTTGCATAACGAACTATGATTCCTCTGAGCTTGGGCATTTTAGAGTTTCAAAAAATACTTCTTTGGATAGTTCGGCTGGGGCTGAAGTGGTCAATTTAGAGAGAAGGTCGGCTCTTGTATTTTCTATTCTCAAAATCTATCGAATGCCAAAACTGCTAAAGGCTAGAGTCAAATCCTTCACTTTCTTAAGGTATTTCATCA
This sequence comes from Cocos nucifera, assembly GCA_006176705.1. Lineage (NCBI taxonomy): Eukaryota > Viridiplantae > Streptophyta > Magnoliopsida > Arecales > Arecaceae > Cocos > Cocos nucifera. Next base: position 721,685 of record QRFJ01001274.1, read on the forward strand.
TACTTTCTTCTCGTGCTTTATACTTGTCACTAACTTGGCCAACCATCAATTGAAAAACACTGTAGACTTGAAGCCGATCTATTTTTAACTCTCTTGCTATTTTTAATCCGATGATTAGTGCTTCATATTCTGCCCCATTATTAGTTATAGAAAATTTGAAACATAGTGCATACTCGACGATGACTTCCTCGGGGTTGACTAAGACTAACCCCATACCTGCTCTAGTGGAGTTGGACGAACCATCCACGTACAAGGCCCAAAAACCTTCAAGAAGGTTGGCACTTTCTTCGGGGAGGCTCGATTGCAACCATGGGATGCCGATCTCACTCTGTTCAAGCTCGGCTTTATCTAAAATGGTGCATTCAACTATGAAGTCGGTCAGTGCCCGAGTCTTGATTGCTGATCGAGGTCAGTAGTTGATATCGAACTCTATTAATTCAATGGTCCATTTTGCAATTCTTCTGGAAGCATCCGTTTGATGAAAGATTGCTTTGATCAGGTGGTTAGTGAGGAGCATTATAGCATATCTGTAGAAGTAAGGTCGAAGTCTTCTTGCTACAATCAAAATAGCATAAGATAATTTTTTCAACTTTGTATACCTAATTTCGACATCTCTTAGGATCTAGCTTATGTTGTAGACTGGTCACTGTACTTTTGCCTCTTTTTTGATCAGGACTGCCGCTAGCACCATAGGGGAGACCGTGAGGTAGAAAAATAGCTCCTCTTTGGATTTGGGTTTGGCTAGTAAAGGAGGCGAGTCGAGGTATTTCTTGAGCTCGTTGAATGCCTTTTGGCATTCTTGAGTCCAGTGAAAATCTTTCGGTATCTTGAGAATTTGGAAGAAGGGCATGCAGCATTCGACCGACCTCGAGACAAAATGACTCAAAGATGCCACCTTTCCAGTCAGACACTGAACTTTCTTGATGGACTTCGGAGCAGTCATCTCTTGGATAGCTCGAATCTTCTTCGGATTGGCCTCGATCCCTCGTCTTGAGACCATGAATCTCAAAAATTTTCTAAGGCTACCCCAAAGGCGCACTTGATTGGGTTCAGCTTTATCTTGTATTTTCTGAGTGCATCGAAAGCTTCTTCAAGGTCGGTGACATGATTGACAATCTCTTAGCTTTTGACCAATATGTCGTCGATGTAAACCTCTATATTATGGTCGATCTGCTCCTTGAAGATTTTATTAATCAAGCACTGATAAGTCATGCCTATATTTTTAAGCTTGAAGGGCATGACTCTGTAACAGTAAAGACCATGGTTAGTAATAAAAGCAGTCTTCTCCTTATCCTCTGGTGCCATTCGAATTTGGTTGTAGCTAGAGAAGGCATCCATGAAGGTGAGAAGCTCGTAGCCTGAAGTCACATCCACTAGTTGATCGATTTTGGGCAAATGATAGCTGTCTTTTGGGCAGGCCTTGTTAAGCTTCTTAAAGTTGATGCACATCCTCTACTTGTCGTTGGCTTTCTTGATTAGGATCATGTTAGAGACCTAAGTCGGATAGCTGATTTCTCATATAAATTCGGTATTGAGAAGCTTGTTGACTTCTTCTGCTATTATCTTCTGTCTTTCTGGCACATGGCCTCGAACTCTTTTTCTCACTGATCGATGTTTGGGGTCAATGGCCAGTCGATGTTCCATAACCTCGGTGTCAATCCCAGGCATATCCATTAGAACCCAAGCAAAGACGTCGGCATTCCTTCGTAAGAAGGCGATGAGCTATTCTCGAACTTCATCTTTCAGATTGGAGCCAATTTATACCGTATGCTCCATATTTTCGTCATTCAGAAGGATGGTCATAAGATCTTCTATGGGTTGCTCCATTCTTCGGTAAGATCATCATGGACATCTAGCCCATCAACGGGATAAGGGTCGGACCGTTCTTCCTTTTGTAGGGTAATTGAGTAGCAGTGCCTTGCCAAAGCTTGATCTTTCCTAACCTCTTCGATCCCATAACTTATCAAAAATTTCATCTTCAAATAATAAGTTGACACCATCGCCCGAAGTGCATTTAGAGCAGATCGGTCGAGAATTGCATTGTAAGTAGAGGGAGTCTTTACTATCAAAAAATTCATCTGCACCCTAGATTATCTTGGATATTGTCCTACAGCCACGATTAGAGTTATTACATCTTCAACTGGTACTGCAGCACCAGCGAAACCTACTAGAAGGGAGTTTATTGGTCCAAGCTGACTATCAAATATCAATATTTTTGAGAAAGCATCATAAGATAAGATGTCAATCAAACTTTCATTATCAATTAAGATACGACGTACATCATAGTCTGCTATATTTAAAGAGATTACAACCACGTCATTATGTGGGAACTGTACCCCCCATGCATCTATCTTAGTGAAGGTTATGGATTTTTCAGTCCTCCATCTCTGCACTGATCCCTCAGATCCGCTAGCCTCTTCTCACCAAAGTTCTCTAGAGATAGTATTGATGATGCAGAGAGGTGGCCAATCTTCTTGTTGTTCCTTCCTTCTTGATGGTTCTGACTGTGGTAGTGCCCTCGATCGATCTTCTCTTGCTTCAGATTGGCGTATGAGAAATCGATCCAACCAGCCTCTCTTGATGAGTTCCTCGATCTTATCTTGAAGCTGAATGCATTCTTCAGTATCATGGTCGTGGTCACGATGGTAGAGGTAGTATTTACTAGGATTGCACATATTGGGGTGAGTGCGCATCCTTTCAAACCTCGGTAGTTGCTCCTTGATCTCCATCAATACTTGCATTTTTGGAGCATTGAGGGGGGCATAGTTGTGAAACCTTCTAGGGGGAGAACTACTTCGTGCCCTTCCGTCGGAGCTTCTTTGACAACAAGCTCGAGGAGGAGTTCGAGCTTGCTTGCGCTCGGAGGAAGTCCATGAGCATGGCCGAACTTCATTCGGCCCTCCATTAGTCATGGGTTTACTAGACTCGCCCGCCTGCTGCTCTCCTATGGCTTCTTCATCTTTCAATTTGAAGGCTTTTTTCACTCAGACATATCCTTCAGCCCGAGCTAGTAGATCGGTAAAGTTCCTAGGATACTTCTTCTTCAGGAAGAACAATAAATCATTCTTCTGAAGACCATTCTTGAATGCGGCTATTGCAATAGACTGGTTCAGGTTCCAGACCTTCAATGCAACAGCATTAAATCGGATGACATAAGTCCGGATAGATTTTTTCTTCTTCTACTTGATATTCATCAAAAAATCCAAACCTCGATGCGGACATCGACTATTGACGAAGTGAGCCACAAACTGATGGCTCATCTAATCGAAGGAGAAGATCGTACCTGACCTCAACGTCGAATATCAATTTCTTGTTGCTTCCTTTAAGGTAGATGGAAAAGCTCGACATAAGATGACGTCTGGTGCACCATGGAGCAGCATCATGATCTGAAATGCCTTCAGATGATCGATCGGATTAGACATTCCATCGTAGCTTTCAAATTGGGGGAGCTTGAAGTTCGACGAAATGAGCTCTTACATAATTTGGAGAGAGAAAAGAGGATCGATGCAGATATCATCGTGGCAAGCTGGGGCGATGTGGTGGAGTTCCTCGATCCATCGATCCATCTTTCATAGTTTCTAATCGAGGACATCATCTCGATCGTAGATCTTGAAAGGCTTTCGATTGTAGATGGAGAAGGTCTCTTTCGTAGAAGAATCATGATCCAAACAAGGATCCTCTACTCTCTATTTCTCCTTCCTAGGGGCAACGGGTATGCTAGCCTAAGTGCTCCTCCTTGGGATCGATTTCTGATATTTCGATAGTGGGTTTTCTAGCAAAAATGCCATCGAAAACTGCCGCATGGCCTGCACCATTTTGGTGAGGCCCTGAATCCACTGCATCAGTAGTTTAAACTACTTCAAATCTACCATGACCATCAGTGGAGGAGGAGGTTGAAGCGTCGATGCTGGAGTAGGAACAGATAGATCTAACTTGAATCTGACGGTAGAAGTGGTAGATCTCCAAGTAGTCACCTTTTTTAGAGGCTTTTTCTTAGGATTGAGGAAGAGGATGGAGATAGATCTTGAAGAAGAAGATCCATAGGATCAACTGAGCACTCCTTTAAGAATAAGGGTACCTCAAAAATGGGGTCCTTCCTCTAGCGCCAATCCTATTGGTGCAGAATCTGATCGACACTAGATCGAGTTGAAGTTGAGAAAGAAGAGGTCGCCGTCGGTGATCTACAAAATAAAGTCTCGTCCGAAGTCAGTGGTGGTGGCTCCGGTAGGATCCTCCGATGATCAAGTTAGCTCTTTTGGTCAATAAGAATGGAGTACTCAGAAAAGAATTTAGTAGAATTTTGGAAAGGAGAAGAGAGCTTAAAGAAAATATATCTAAAGGATTTTTTTTTATAGGCGGAGCCTGTAGCGGACTAATAGTGATAGCCATAATCATTTGGTAGTGGGCCGCTTGAAGCCGCATGGAATTTGTTATGGAGAGGGAGAGGTGTCGCCTGTAGCAGACTAATAGTAACAGTCATAACCGTCCGGTAGTGGACCATTTAGGACCGCATAGGATTTGCTACGAAGAGAGAGAGGTGTTGCCTATAGCAGACTGATAGTGACAGCCATAATTATCCGATAGTGGACCACTCGAGGCCGCGTGGAGTTTGCTACGAAGAGAGAGGTATCATCTATCGTGATGTACCCATTCGTCGAGATTTAATAATCAAAGTTCGGAGGAAGCAGGCATTGGTTGATGAAGAACTTTGACAAATATCAATTTCAGAGGAGTTTGGACTCCTAAAAGGAATACGGCTAGAGGAGATCATCTGGGAGGAATGCTAGCTAAAATTTGAAAGTAATCTGCTGGAGAAATCTGACTAAAGAAGAAGTCTGGAAGAAGTTTGACTCCTAGAGGAATCCGACTGAAGGAGAAGTTCGGAAGGAGTTTGGCTCCTGGAGAAATCCGACTAAAGGAGAAGTCCGAAAGGAGTTCGGCTTCTAGAAAAATCCGATTGAAGGAGAAGTCTGGAAGGAGTTCGGCTTGTAGAGGAATTTGACTGAAGGAGAAGTTCGGAAGAAAAATTCGATCCAAGGAGAAGTCCGGAAGAAGTTCGACTGATGAGAAGTTCAGAAGGAGTTTGGTTGATGGAGAAGTTCGGATGGAGTTCGGCCGCTATAGGAGTTCGAAAGGGGTTCGATCGCTGGAGGAGTCCGAGAGGAGTTCAACCACTGAAGGAGTTCAACTGCTTGAAGAAGTTCGGCTGGGATTCGACCGCTGGAGGAAGAATTCTCGATCGAAGCTCTTCCGTGATTATTAGTTGTATTTGGCTAAGCATCACATTGGATTTCAATGGGAGCAGGATTTATCTCCAATAATAATAATAATTTTTTTTAAAAAAATAGATAATCTATTTTTCTTAAATGGAGAAATTAGAATCTATCACTCTAAAATTTCAAATCTCCTCTCACATTCCTCAGTTTACAGAAGTTTTCATGAATAATTAGATGATGACCCATTTCTTTTTTCACATTTGCCCAACCATAAGAAATTCATCCAAATTTTTCATCTTTCATGATCAAGTTCATTGCATCAATTCCAACTAAGATAAAGATTCACTAGGAAAAAGGAAAAAGAAGAAGATATACTTGTAAGATTCAGTAAAAAAAAATTGAAACAAGGAATACACTAAGATACACTCACCTACTATCATGAATGCAAAATAATTTTTCTAATGTACTGGTTAAAATCATGGGCAACATGGGTAGCAATTAGGTCGGGTCGATAGACAAGATATAGGTTGGGTTAGATAAGATATGGATTGGGTCGGATATAAGATAGATAAAATATCTATCAACCTGAATTCTATCTATTTATTAAATAGGTCAAAATTTTAGATTTGAAAATGATCATTTTATTAAATAGGTAACTAATCCAATCTACAATGAGTTGAAACAAGTTAAATTGATTAAATGGTTAAGCATTGACACCTTTGGTTAAAATAAAAGAAATTTATCATTTGAATAAGAAAGCATTGAAGAGAAGAATTGGAAATGAGATCACAAAAGAAGTATATATATATATATATATATGCTTGCACACAAAAGAAGTATATATACATACATACATATATGTATTGTGTATGTATTTATGTTTCCATGACTTTATTTAATTATGTATACAGATGCAAACATGTAAACCTATATTTACAAAACTATATACGTACATGTATGTGCATATAGTTATACAGATATGTATGACACACACATGCACATATACATACACAAATATAGATATATGCATGCATGTATGCTATTATGCATATGTATATATACACACATACGCACACACATATGTATATATGTATGTATGTTTATGCATTGATGTGTAACCACATAGAACTATTTTAAAACGATCGAGTTAGATTTTTAGCCATGGACTTACTCTGAATATTGTAAAATCTTGATATGCGAGGTAGTGGACGATTTTGAAACAAGTATTTTTTGCCTATATTTAAGAATGATCATGTATAAGAATAGTAAAAACTTGGAGAAATTAAGCATATCCATTATCATGAAAAAATCAAATAATGACAGTGAAGAAAACAATAAAAACAATTCTTCTCAAAAATAAAGGAAAATTTGATTGAAAAAAAAGGGACTCCGGCCAGTTGAGTCGGTAAAGTCTTTGGATGTTCGATATCAAAGTTCTAGGTACAATCTCATCCTGTTGGTTGCTTCTTGTTTCAGGCCGCAGAAGAAACTCATCTTAAAAATAACAGAAGAAAGCACAAATCATGGATTTTCTTGATTAGAGCATGAAATAATAATAAAAGGAGATGAAATTCATTAGAAGAAACAAAAAGAACCGCAAAGATATTCTACTACATTCTCTACGGATTTACAGATTTTCTTGATTAGAGAACCAAATAACAACAAAATTAGCTGAAATTTACAAAAGAAACAAAGAGAAGTGCAATGAACGATCCCTGTTAAAGAAATGAATTCTAATTAATTCATTAATTTGAAAAGACAAAAAACGAGCTTTCAAAAACAATATCATATATTGATAGAGACTTCACACAAAAGATCGCTTAAGAATGAAAAGTCTAATTGACATCAAATAGAAAAATGAAAGTACAAAAAAGCACAGAAATAGATGAAAAATCAACAATGGAAGAGACAGTTAGAGGTGATTTGCATTTTTTTTTTTTTTTTTGAAGAGGATCATTATTGACTATCTCAAAAATAAGGGAACACAACACTTTTAATCGAAATCTCAGTTTAAAAATAAAGGACTTCCAATCAATCCAGCAAAAATCACAAATAAACTGCCTTCTAGATGCGTAACCATAAATTAAAAATTCTGAAATCTCAGCAATGGAACAGGCATCTCGATGTGATCTGCATTCAATTTAAAAAAAAATAAACATGGATCATTATCGACTGTCTCAGAGTCCCTGCATGCAGAAATAAGGGAACATATTTTTTAATCCAAAATCTCACCTTAGAAGGAGGGGCTTCCAATCAATCCACCAAAAATCACAAATAAACCAGCTTCTAGATGCATTACCATAAATTAAAACATCATCTTTCTAAGAAAAAGAATCATCCATACACAAAGCATCATGAAAACCAAATGTTTTATTGATCCAAGGAACAGATTGAATCAAACAACAATGAAAATAGCTCAAACTTTGAAGGAATCGAAGAAAACTGCGATGGAAGAGATAGATTTTGGCGCTCATTACCGTCTATGGATGAAGACCGGACAGCTCTTGGGGGCTGAATTGGGGTAAGTGAAAGGCTTATGAAGATTGAGAGATTGAACTTTCTTATAGAAGAAACAGAAAAAGTTATCAGAAGAGTGCGACGAGTGTGAGAAAAGGACACAGCGAGAGGGCTGGCTTCCCTTCTTCAAATGGAGAGTGAGACGTTTGGCGCTCGGTTGGTGAGGTTGGTACACATAACGATCTGGTTCAAGGCCTCATGTATCGAGTCCAGATCCTCTCAAGGTACAAGCTCTGTTGGTGATTCCTATGGGTGGGAATGGGTTTCACTGAGCGTGGTTGGCTCCTTCCCGTTACAAATATTTCATTTACAAATGACAAAACAACTAATGAGTCATAATTTCCAAACATGGATTGAATTATTGAACACAATATTAAATGAAATTAACTTTCAAACTTAATTGGAGTCATGTGTGGATAACTTTAACATTTATTACCATGCAAATGACAAAACAGTCTCTCGTGGTTGATAAATGATTCAATATTTTAAAAGTGAAGTTGGACATATCTTTCCTCTTTGAATGAGTTGGTGCCGATTAGTTCAATTGGTAAAATCACCTGGTGTTGGACATTTGTGACTTGAGTTAGAGTTTGGATGCATAACATTAAAATCTATTACCTCAATAAATTGAATGGGTATTAGAAGCCTCTTATATTCTTTCTTCTTTTTTTTTTTTTAAAAAAAAGCAATATAACTCATCCAATTATTTGGTCATGTTTGGTTGATATTATTAAGTGCATGCTAATCTATAAAACTAGTATAATTAGATGCAATGCTACCATGTTTGAGTTATATTGTGTCAATTGCAATTGGTTATTTAGCATGCATGTTGAGAGGTCATATCTAATAGAAATACAGGTTAATTCATCATTTATTCAAATAGGCCATGGTCAGATTATAATTTAGTGTGCATGCTACATTTAATAAGGAGCCTGTATTGGCTCTCGGCCTAAATTTCTTAGTTAAGAAAATTGCTAGGCAACTCGATGGATTTAGTAAGGTGCCGTACATTCTCATCTTAAAAATAAATAAATAACAAAAAGAGAGAGGAAGGGTTCAATAAACACGAGAGACTTCTTTTCGGGATAGCCTACTGGATATACTTTAATTTAAAATAAAAGTCTTGCAACTTTAGAGAGGTGCTTTTGTACTATGTCATCATTGTAAGATAGCAATTAGTATTAGATTAAGTTTAAATTGAAGAATCATGTATTTACAGATTGAAAAGTCATTAATCTATAGATTCAAAGGTCACATATCTATAAATTAAAAGTCGTGTATAGGAAAAAATGTCTCTGTACCTATTCGAACTTTATAAATATAGAGTCTTGTGATCGAAAATAATAATATTTTTTCTTTCATCTTAAAACATTTATTTTCTTTTTTCTATTTTAAAATCTTTAGTTTTTCTTCTAGCTTAGGTGTGAAGGTAGATCAGATAGCATCCATCCGAATCTATTTTTGTATTTGGATATGGATTGAAATTTGAGCGTTCGACTAATATTCATATCCGAATCCACGTATGCGAAAATAGATGACCATATTAGTATGCTGCTAACTTGATTTATCATCCACTTAGTAATATCTATGAATTTGCAGTCATAAAATTTAATCATTCGACTTATATTTATATTTATATTCATATTTTTGGTATTTGATTTGTAACCGTATCCATTTTAAACAAATATAGATATGAATTTTTGTATCTAATTAATATTCATATCCATATTAGTATTTATTAAATAAAATAAATATGGATATGGATATGCTAGTATTCGATCTACTGTCAGCCCTCTTCTACCTTCTAAATAGCTTTCTCAAGGATTTTGGGGAATCTCTTCAGAATTGCGATCTGCAGAATTCTATAAGGCTTTATTGTATCTTGGGGCTGATTTGCCACAAACCAATTAGCAAACTTATTTGAGCAGAAGCAAATATCACATTAAAGATAATGATTTATGCACCTTAAAGCCTTAAATTTTTTCATTATTTTATCTAGTCAAATCGCTCCTCCCCAATAATTTTAAGATGATATTTGCGATGCTATCGAATCAAGTACTACTTTCAAAGTCATGAATCATGACTTTGTCAAATTGGATCAATTTTAGAGCACCAACTTCAACTCACTAGAAGGACAAGATGATTCTTCTTCTCACTGTATTGAAGATTGCATATGTGCTAGATCCAATGCTTGCCACCTTTTTCTAATGAAACACCTCAACATACTAAAGATATTAAGAATTAATAGAAGAAACAATGAGAGGATGAATTTGTTTGTCAAGGCCATATTTTGAATGCATTATCCAACCGTCACTATGATCTCTATGTTTCTCTTCAATCTCCTCAAGAAATTTAAATGCGTTGGAAAAGAAATATACTACTGAAAGCCAAGGTATGGATAAATTTCTTATCATGAAATATTTTAAATTTACGTTGAGTGATAATATAACCATCATGGATCAAGTGCATAAATTGCAAGTTCTAGTTAATAGACTTTGTGATCTTAAAATTATTATTCTTGGTTAATTTTAAGTGGGGGCAACTATTAAAAACTTCCTCTTGCCTAGAATGATCATAGAAAGAAACTTCTGTATATGATAGAAGATTTCACTATAGAAAAGATATAAAAGCATCTCAGAATTTAGGTGGACTCTAAAACATGATATTATATATCTGAATTCTAAAATGAATACTGTTAGTGAAATGGGTCTAATAAAAACTAGAACTCTAAACGCTAGAAGAGCTTTAAAGTGCATAAGATAAGTTTAGTTTCAAGAAGAATAGCAATCCCAACAAAAAGAATAAACCATATCATCCTTATGGAAAGAAAGGCCATTATATTCATGAGTGTAGATACCATAATAATGAGAAGAAAATTAGTAAAGTTGTTGCTGGCTAAAGTGCAAATGTGGTGGAAGAAGAAGCCAAAAATCTTATTGCAATGATTTCTACATTGCAAGTTGGTATAGTCACCAAATTGCACATGGCAACTATGAATCAATTCTTTGATTGGTAGCTTGATTCTAGCATAATAATACATGTTTGCAATGATAAAGAGTACTTCACAAGTTATGAAGTTGCTGTTGCTGGATTGAAAGTGTTGATGGGAAACCATAGAATTTCCAAAGCATTTGGAAAGGAAGTAGTTGAACTCCATGTTATTTCTAGAAAGAAACTAACTTTATTAAATGTACTTCATGTTTCAGAAATTAACAAAAATCTGTATCTAGTAGCCTTTTGTTTGAGAATGGCTTTAAGATCATTCTAAAGTTTGATAAGTTGATTTTGTGTAAAAATAGAGTATTTGTTGGGAAAGTTTATACTTATTAGGGTATGTTCAAACTTAGCCTTGATAATAATAAAGTATCTCCAGATTCTGCTAATATTGTTGATTCTTTTTCTTTATGGCATTCTAGATTGGCACATTTAAATTTTAAGTCTTTACATTAATGTGTAAGCATAGATATATTTCTTATAAGCATGAGATAATTATAAATGTGCAATTTGCATTCAAGAAAAAATCTTAAGAAATATACAAATGTTAGAATCAGTATGTCCTAATATCTATGAATCGAATGGAATTCTACCAAGAGGTGATGAATGATACTTTATAAAATTTATGGATGATTGCTATAAATACAGATATGCATGTGCAATTATTAGAAACAAAGATGAAGTAGTTGAGTTCTTTAAATGTTATAAAGCAGAAGTAGAAAATTAGAAGGAAAAGAAAACTATGATTTTCTATAGTGATGGGAGTGGGGAATATTTTTTTGCTGAATTTTCTGCTTATTGTGAAGAACATGGTATATATGGTACATCAGAATCAGCATCATATACGCCTCAACAAAATGATTTAATAGAAAATATAATGACTTTGGTTGATATGGTTACTGCAATGGTTTTAAATGCTAAACTATTTCTAAATTTATAGGGTGAAGTATTTCTTACCGCATGCCATGTTCATAATAAAATTCCATCTAGAAAATGCAAATTTCATCTTATGAATTATGGAAGTGAAGGAAACCAAATTTGGACTATCTTAAAGTGTGTGGGGTGTTTGGCTTTCTATAGAGTTTCTAAACCAAAGAGAAGTAAATTAGGGGTAAGAGCAATAAAAAGTGTATTTGTGACATATGCTCAAAATTTAAAGGCATATAGATTATTAGTTTGGAGTCTAATTTTATAATATAAATAAGAGATATATAATTTATTGAAGATAAATTCTATTTTAACTTTGTGCCTAAGCCTATTTCCACAAGTGATAATTCACAAAACCTACAATGTGATTTAACTCCTAGCATATCTAATAATAAAAAAAATAAGAGGAAGGAACAAAACCTCCTTTGAATGTAGGAGAAGCAAGAGAGATAAGAAAGAAAAGGGTTTAGGTCCTAATTTTATTTCTTTCCAATTTATAGTCTTCCTTATAGAAGGTAATAGAATAACTAGGCTGAATAAAATACCCATTTTATTAAGTATTGAAGATGATCCTAAGACATTTAGTGAGGCAATGGCTTTAAGAGATGCAGTCTTTTGAAAAGAAGCCATAAATGATGAAATGACTCAGTATTTTTAGCAATACTTGGGATCTTGTGGATTTGTCTCTAGGATCAAAACCTGTGAGATGTAAGTAGGTATTTAAAAGAAAATAAAATACAGATAGGTCTATATTAGCCTTCAAGACTAGATTAGTAGTCATAAGATATATATAAAAGAAAGGCATAGATTATTTTGATACATATGCACCATTGGCAAAAATAAAAAAAAAGAGAGAGATATGGAGGCACCCCCATCTCTAGGTCTTCTTCAAGAATCCTAGGATGGCAACACTAGAGAAAAGAGAAAAGAGAGATTGAGAAAGAAAAGATCTGTATTCCAATCCTATTTGTTATGAAATTCTAATACAACCTATGTATTTATACATAGCTATTAGGTCCGACCAAAAACTCTCTTGACTAACCCAATACATGAAAATACTCACCGAGTCTACATATACCTATGTCTCCCATGCTCTCATCTCCTAGATCTAAACCCAACCCATACATGAGTTAGCCTTCTTAAAATCTTATAAACCAGACCTTAAGATCCCTTGGATTAAATCCAATCCAAGACTAATCAGAAAATTCTATCTAGTTCTGCTCATCACCATCGAGCCGGCTCTATCAGAAGTCGAGCTGGCTCGACTGTGTCTCATCCAAATACTATCTTCTATCTAGTTGAGAGAGCCTGCTCAAATTCATCCCAAGCTTGCTCGATCTCAGCTTGATCCGGCTTGACTGCATATTCGAGCTAGCCCGCCTATGTGCCAACTCCTTATCTTGGCTGATATTTCTCGTGACTTTAGTCCCTTGCTCCATCTTATATCCCAGATCTTTGAAGTACCTACCAAGCCTCTCAAGGCCCTCACACCTAAATCTCAAGTCCGTGGAGAGCTATACACTACCTCCATCCTAAGACAGCTTCTATCCTTGTAACACCACATCCCTAATTTACTATGGGTGATGATGCCACACCCCATCTTTATCTAAAAGTTAAGAAAATTTCTAAACTATACTTAAGCTAAGCTATAATATTATTTAATCACCTGCTGTCAAGTAATCTGATCAATCCTTTAAAATCATTGCACAAGCATTTCAAATTATTCCACATCTAACACATCAAATAAAGACATCTCAAGGTTTGATATACTAAATTGAGTTTAATACATATAACTTTAGAATAGAGTACATCCAATTGTTTACAGCTTTAAAGATACAATATATATCTCAAAACTTGATCACAAGTAAAACCCTCACAACTAATATATATAAAATTCCAAAATTTTTTGCTACAAAAGTCCTCTTATGCTGATACCGGGCTAAGGTACTCCCATCTGCTAAGAAAAGAAAAATATAAAACAACATAGTAAGACTAACATCTCAGTGAGTGCATCCAACTATCTACGGGTAACTTACTATAATTTTTATACTACCATGTATAACATGTATCAATAAGCTTCTAACAATTAAGCAAAAATAAATATGAATCATATAAAAAGTTCTTGTAAAGCATAAATCTTTACTTATCACTGATAATACCACAATAATATATTTTCATAGTTCTTATGAGCAATTGCACCACAACCACATATGAGTAACCAAGCCATAACCATATTCTCATATGAGCAATCCTGAGCAGCCTCCCTATAGCATACTCTCATATGAGCAGTCAAAATACCATAATAGTTAATACACTTTCATATGAGCAGCCCTATAGCATATTTTCATATGAGCAATCAAAATACCATAATAGTCAACACACTCTCATATGAGCAGTCTTATAGCATACTCTCATATGAGCAGTCAAAATATCATAATATTCAATACACTCTCATATAAGCAGCCCTGTAGCACCCTCTCATATGAGCAGCCACAAAATATTACAAATGTCAATAAGCTTCAATGGCACATAAACCAAAAGTCATCCATACTAGATATTAAACTGTATAAGAGATTCCTGTAATACCTTTAAACTTACTAATACTGTGCCATTCAAACCATGTATACATTTACTTGCTTATAAAATGCACAAGTGTTGCCCAAAACCCTTCATGTTTTAACATTTAACTGAACATATATATAGATAACAACAGAAGCTGTAAAATATCAAAGACTATCTAGCTTTTTAATTGACTATTTTGCACAGCAAAGTATATATCAAAACTATATACACAATTACTTGCAGATGAAATATACAAAGGGCTAATTAGAAACCAAACCATTTTTTATGTTTGTTTACAAATATGTAAGCTACAAAATATTGAAAATGAAAAATTATTTTGCTTTTTAGATACTTTTTTTTATATAGAAAAAATACTTTAAAAATACCATATATAGAGAAATTTCACTCACCTCTAGCCATCTATCATTCCATCTTAACACTTGATAGCTTCAAAGCACCATTTGAGAACCTTTTCCCTTCTTTCAGTAATTAAAGCATTGCTGCCAGCCAAAATAGGTTCATTGCTTTCTTAATTTTAACAACCTTTCTTCTTCTTCACTCAATCCTTTCTTGTTTACCAGCTTCTCTGACTTTTTATTGATAACAGGACCTTCCCCTACTCTTTTCTCTTCTCTAACCTTTTCTGTTTTACTTAGAAACTCTAAACAAATGAAAAGGAATCGATTGCTATATGTTTTGGAAAAAGAATAAACTATAAAAGATTTGCTGGTGTCATTCCAATAAGAATCCATCCAATTTCCTACTTAATAGGTGTTACTCTAATGAATTTTTAACTCTTAGTTTATGTCCTCAAGCTGCTTATTCATTTTTGAAAAAATTATTTTAAAATTACAACCTAAAATCCTCTCGGTTAAAATCTACTTCCAAAAATTTCTGCACTTGGGGTCGACATCTTTGGAATAGGTGTTGACACCTGCACATGGGTAGTCCCCCAGGTCACCCCTTTGTCAAAAACAAGTCGACCTCTGGGTCGGTCTCTCACACAAAGGTTTCGATACCTTTCAGACAAGTATTGATCCCTTTTAGTGCTGCCACCAAATTTTTCGAAAATCCTTCTCTCTATTTTTCTAAGATAGGGTCGACACCTCCTGGACAAGTGTTGACCCCTTCCCTTGTGTTTTAGAAATTTCTTTCCTCAAAGTATCACTTATTCCCAGTAGGTTTAAGTTAATGTTCTCATTTATTTTACTCTCCATTAACTTTAAAATATAAATATAAATAAGAAAATATCCTATATTTGGAATCAATAAAAATTTTAGAAAAATCAAAATCCTTAAGAATAAGATATACAAACTTGGGTTCTAGTTCAAATTTATCGAAATCCAAAATTTTTAAAACTTTCCTCCTTCAGAATGAATAGGTTAAAGGATTTCAAAATTCATTAAAAATCACTTTATAATTCACCAATACCTAAGGATCAATTACTGTCAATTTTAGCTTCTAGAAAATACATATTTTAATAGCCCTCCATATAGGTACTAGCTTTCAGATTTAGAAAATCTTCAAATAGTACTAGCATATTTAAGCTATGCCACTACTCTATTGGGATTTTCAATTAACTTAACATTGGGATCATGTGAGGTACTTGTTTTCTTTATTCCAAGATATTTAAACTTTACTAATAATTTCTCAATACAATGAGATTGACTCAAAGTATAACTCTCCCTATGTTTCTTAATCTTTATGCCTAAGATAATATCTACTTCATTAAGATGTTGCATCTTAAATTTAGAAGTTAAATACTTCTTAGTTTCAAATACAACTAAATTTGGTCCCAAAAATCAACAAATCATCTACATAAAGGCAAATGAACACACCATAGTAATCAGTTAATTTTGAGTAAATGCATTTATCAACACTATTAAATGTGAACCCATTTGATAAAATTATTGAATCAAACTTTTTATGCCATAGCTTTGGAGCTTGCTTTAAAACATATAAAGATTTGACCAATTTTTAAACTTTCTTTTCATTTCCATAAAGAATAAAACTTCTAGTTGTTCTAAATAGACCTCTTTATTGAATTTACCATTTAAGAATGTTATTTTAACATCCATTTGATGAATTTGCAAATTATAAATCAAAGCTAATGCCATAAAAACTCTGAAAGATAT